>JAJMKC010000006.1:600000-864280 GCA_030569175.1 Suzukiozyma manassasensis | reverse complement strand
CTGTATGCTAAGCAACATGAAACAAATAATCGGATTGACTTCTTTCCCATTATTTCAAAGATGGGCGAATATTCCTTGTTAATGAACACTACTCAAGGAATGTGAACTTGTTATGATAGTTCAACAGTTCATACATCTAGCGCAAAATATCTGAACCTAACATATTTAACTCAACAAAATTCCATTGTATTTTAAAGTTGTAGGCTTTCATTGAAATTGATCTGGTTTAAGTACTTGCATTTGCCAAGAAGGGAATTTTTTTGATTTTATTTCCCACTATTTGCTTCCTGTGAGCATCAATTGCGGATTTTCAGTAAACTTTACTTAGGCAGTTCAAGATTCTGAACTTTTTGCCGGTTTACCCATCACGTGGACTTCAAAATCTAACAAATGAGGCAGGGAAGAATTGATACAATTTTAAAAGGCTCTTCAGATTTTGTTTCAATGTGGATCAAATTTCAAAAATCTATGCTTCCTAGTTAATTTGTACATTTGATCTGTGATCTATTCTACGATACGACCAACTAAATTTCAGAGGATAACTTCAAATAATTGCAAACAAAATCGTTGACCGTCTTTAAGTCATGCTGGAGGTAAAAGAAAGGAAGCTAATCCTAAAATCGATACAACTCACAGCCGTACACTCATTTTCTGATATATATTCCATTCTTTGAGGAAGCTGCCGTTTTCACAGCAGCATGCCGAAAAGCAAAAACCAGAGTTGTTCTTGCATTCTAATCACTTATCCGAGAATCCATACTTGGAATCCTAATATTCTCTCTTCTCCCTTTCAAACCTACTCAGGAATTGTATTTCTTTGTCGCCCTTAGGATCAAATACCTAAATCAACAGAATTTCTACACCCATCATCTAAGTAGACGATAGCAGTCGGTTGCAGTCGGTCGACACAATACCGAGAAAGCAAAGATATATAAAATGATATTCCAAGAGAAGATTTTACGTTCGTTCAATTAGTTGCTGCCAAATACCTAAAGAATGTGGGACAAACTTGATCTTGTACAAATATCAAACTAATGACGTAGGTAAACACGGTTTTGAAATGAACTTCATTGTCAATACAAATGTACTGTCTTCTAATAACAAAATCAACCAAATTCTGTTAATTCGTCCCAACTATTGTAAAGTTGGTTGGACTCTTTATAGCAAACTGAGGATATTGACTGGAATCTTTAATAAAATAGAAGTACATCAAACATTGACGAATGTTTTATTTATTCTTCCTTCTAATCAAGAATCGTATGCTCATTCTCACGCATAAGCGTAACACTAGATTCGCAATAGAATGAGTCTTGAGACGCTCGAGTATTCAACCTCTCGAAGTAATCGAAACGTTCACTTTAGTTGAACCAATCATGATTACAAAAGCAGTGGACTACCCATTCATTCATCAGGGATCTTGATGCAAAAATTACCTACGAAGAAATGTCTTTCAGTTGGTAAATATAGTAATATCATAATTTGACAGTACTACTTTAACGTGGGTTTCAAGCTTTTCAAGACTGTTATATCGCAAGTTTCCAATTCTGGCTTTCAAATACTCCATAAATACTACTTCATGACTACTGGAACCAAAAAGTGTTCGCTAATTGACTTTGTGGTAACAAAATCGAGAAACAAGTATAAATTCACTACTATCAGATGTTTGAATTGTACACCTTGTGGAAACCCTGTTGTGGCTTTTACTGTACAGTATTCGCACCATTTTTTGCAGCCAAACTACGATAACCCAGTCACGTGTTATTATTCCATAGATTTGACTCATTATTTTCTATGGGTAGTAAAACCTAAATAGTAAAATCAAGTAGATCGAAAATAGTTTTGGGTTAAAGTTTCATAATTGAGTATTGTGCGTCTTGACGAGGTTAAAATCTGGGTACACGTTTTTTTCATTTTACAAATCTGGTAATTTTCCTATCTAGCAATATAATTCCTTGCCTTATCGTGGAAACTTTACTGTGAATAATCGAAATGACCAATTCTGTTTATCGAAATATAACACAGGAACAGAATGAAACGAATTCATTTTCGAACTTGGTTCCTGGTCAAACCATTGTGGAAATTCCGGAATTGCGGTTGGAATGTGGAGAGTCTCTACTCAACTTCCCTGTGGCATACAAGACCTGGGGACGATTAAACGATAAGGGAGACAATGTGCTATTGATTTGCCATGCATTAACTGGTTCATCCGACGTTCAAGATTGGTGGGGACCATTATTGGGAACAAACAAAACTTTTGATCCATCAAGATTTTTCATTGTTTGTATAAATTTCCTAGGATCTCCATACGGGTCAGCTTCTCCAGTAACTATTGACAAGGCAACCGGTAGACCTTATGGTCCATCGTTCCCCCTTGTGACAGTGAAAGACGATCTTAAAGTCCATCGTATGATATTAGACTCGTTAAATGTCAGGTCAATAGCATGTGTAATTGGTGGTTCCATGGGTGGAATGATTGCATTGGAATACTCTGCAACATACCGTAGCGATCCATATGTCAAATCAGTAATAGCATTGGCCACTGCAGCTAGAGCATCAGCATGGTGTATTTCATGGAATGAAACTCAGAGACAATGCATTTTTTCCGATCCATATTATGATGATGGGTATTATTTCGAAAAGGAAAATGGACACAAACCAGATTCTGGATTGAGTGCTGCCAGAATGGCTGCTTTATTGACATACAGGTCTCGAAATTCATTTGAAACTAGATTTGGAAGAAAATTGCCTCAATCCACATCTAATTCAAATCCCACTTCAATTGAAGACGAAGAAAGAGAAAAGGGCATCAGATATCCCAGAACCAAGGATGAGGAACATTGGTTATTGCATAATGAGGGATCAAACTCAGTGACGAATATAAAAGCTACGGACTCCAAATCGACAAGAGAAAACAAGGAGAAACCTCAAACATATTTCACTGCCCAATCATATCTCAGATACCAAGGAAGAAAATTCATTAGTCGTTTTGACGCGAACTGTTACATTGCCATTACAAGAAAATTGGACACACATGACATCACCAGAGGAAGAATCGAGGCTTCAAACGAAGATCCATTGCCTGACTTTTTGAAAACTATCAACCAACCACATTTGATAATTGGAATTCAATCCGATGGTTTGTTTACATTTGGTGAACAAAGTTTACTTGGATCAAACATACCTAACTCTACGTTAAAAAAATTAGAATCGCCCGAAGGTCACGATGCATTTTTATTGGAATTCGAGTTAATCAATGAGTGGTGTAGTGATTTCTTGAAAACAATCTTGCCTGAATATTACGATGATAAGGTTGATTTATTCCTAGACTGGGCGAAATACGTTGATAACAAAGATAATGGAGGAAATTCAGTATTTGGAGAAGTGGAAAAAAACATTACAAACTGGTAAATATCATGTTGCCGTACTTGCAAATAGAGGATTAAATTATTTAAAGACTCGCTTCGAATCTGGTGTGCGCGATTTTTTCACGATCGTAGTTTAGAAAAAAAAACAAATCAAAATAGATTAAGAGTAATGTACAAACAGATAATAAGGTTGTGAATTTTCTTTTATGTGAAGCACAACTCAACTATCCTATCAACTGATGGGGAGTTAATCACTTTTCAACTATTTATCTTTTCACGCATGTTTATCACTTTACCAATTTATTTGCGAAAATATTTCTCATCAAACAAACTTGGGAAATATCAAAAAATGTAATACTGCCCCAAATACAGACTCTCATCATGTGGTCTCAAATATTGAATCCCTTATCACATCAAGGAAGAATTGGAGAAGTACGAGTAAAAATCATTCCGTTTGAGGACACATAATCTTCCGAATGATGAAAGTGCGCACTTAGCTTGAACAAATTGTCGTAGAAAAAAAGAGAACAGAAAATTTTACCGTTTCGACCAAGGAAAAACTATCACAATCATTTGCACCCAAGCCTACCGAGTTTCAGTAAAACATGCGACTTGGCTATCTATTTTTCATTACTCTCAGGAATTGGGTACTCTGGCCGAGCGGTCTAAGGCGCCAGGGTAAGGTCCTGGTCTCTTCGGAGGCGCGAGTTCGAATCTCGCGGGTATCAATATACCAACACCAGCAATTCCTACAACCAATTTTTTTTAAAGCAACATTGTATTCTTTTGAACATCAGGAGGCGTCATCGGTTGATTAACAGTTCCTTCAAGGTTTCCCTATTTTTTAAGCTCTATTAATACTGCTCATGTATATCGTATTGAAAATAAGTAACGTTGCTATAGAAGTGTCGATCTATTACCACTGTGAAGGATTAAAATGGTACATCATCGAAGTCGAATAATAATACAAGGAAGCCATAGTAGCGACGTAGTTTTTGATAATTAGATCGCAACGTAGAAAATGTTTAAGTAATCGTGCAACATTTCAGTTGTTTTTCCGATCCAACATCTAATTTGGATTGCTTAGAGCGTCTTTTGGAGTCATCTGTGTTTTCAATGCCTGATTGAAGTTTAGTACTTGAAACATTATTATCGGTGGGAACATTTTCCTCGGGTTGTTTATTCAATTTCTTTTGTTGCTTCTTTTCTGCGCTAGCTTGTGCTTCCTTTCTCATAATTTGTCTCACAACGTCAATGAACGCTTCATCAACGTTCGTCTTATACATAGCACTAGTTTCGTAAAATGGTACTAAGCCCCAGTCTTGAGAAACTTTGATACCATCGTCGATAGATAACACTCTATCTTGGTCTAAATCACACTTATTACCAATAAGAACCATAGGAACATTATCACTATCCTTAATACGTAAAACCTGCTCCCTCAAAGCAAGCAATTCCTTTAAGGAATTCTCATCCGTCACAGAATAAACGAGTAAAAAACCTTTACCAGACTTGATGTATAACTCTCTCATGGCAGTGAATTGAGCAACCCCAGCAGTATCCAAGATCTCTAGGTCACATGCCCGTCCATCAATCTCTATCTGCTTTCTATACGAATCTTCAATTGTAGGGTCATACGATTCAACATAAACACCTTGAACGAATTGCACTGTCACCGACGATTTACCAACACCACCGGCCCCTAAAACTACTACCTTGTAATCTGCATGGTTAGTACGACATTACGAGCCAACGTTTCCGACTTCAAACTTACCTCTCATGATAAAGTGAAGTGTAGAACAATTATACTGTATTGGGTTAAATTTTTTGTCATATCGCGATCAACACGTTACTAGATAATTTTTACCGTTTTTCAAGAGATTTCAAGCTGATGCATTTCGTTATGAAACTTTGCAAAATTAGAGAGTGAAAAGGTTGTTGAGTTGAGTTTTCAACAAAACTGAAATATAGCAAACAATAGTAGGTTTTCGTTTCTGTATTTTTCCTACAAACTGACCAAGTAAGTACATACTTCAATACTTCAGCATACAAGACTAGACTTGAATTTTTGTCTAACGAGATTAGCCTCGATCAGCAGCGAATTAACACGTTAAGTTTGTATATTTATGTATTTGATAGTTGGTCATCTTGAGTATGACATTTATGTAGTTCATTTCGCCTTATAACTCACGTGTAGATATTTAGTTCTTGGTGAATACATTACTCTCAATGACCTCAATGGCACCTATGAAGTACGGTTATGCTACCTACAAGAGTACTCCATCAAATAATTATCTACAAAGATTCAACTTTCAATTCCATGGTGATGATTGTCGTCATACGTAATACATAACAATTAGTTTTCTGAAAATAACGTCTTGTTGCATCGAAATCATACAATCATTACGTCGACATCGCTTTTATTCGTATGGTTGAATGTGAGGAATTGGTCCAATTGGGGTAATTCCAAACTTATTGATTGCTTTATGTGACTTTGTGTAATGGAACTTGATATGATCGAAATCTGTGGTTTCCCTGAATCCAGGAACTTTCCAGTACAAATGTTTCAACCATTGATTAATGTGAGGATAGTCGTGTCTAATCATTCCCAAGTTAACTTTGAAGTGTTGGACGTAGACAGGATCGAATCTGACAATGGTGGTGTACAATCTGACATCGGCCTCGGTTAATTCATCGCCTAACAAGTAGTTTTTGTTTTTGGAATGACTGTCTTCAAGAATCTTCTCAACTTTGTCTAAATGATCAAACACATTTTGTGCCTCCTTAGAATAAACTTCCTGGGTAGAAGCGAATCCTGCCTTATACACCCCGTTGTTGATGTTGTCGTAAATCCATCCATTGAGTTCATCAATTTCTGCCAATAATGACGAAGGAGCTAAGTCAACTTTGGCGTATTTTTCAGGCAAGATCTCGTTAAAGTCCTTGTTGAACATTCTGATAATTTCTGATGATTCATTGTTGACAATAGTATTCAATTTCTTGTCCCACAACACTGGAACGGTCCATCTCCCGGCATAATCCTTTTCTGCCGTTGCATACACTTGACTCAACCGATCAAAACCATTAATTTGGTCAACAGTACCATATCTAATGTCGCCTTCGCCCGCTTCCTTGACTTCTTCTGCCGTAGCAAATCTCCATCCATTATCGTCTAAATGCCAATGGACAATGGAAACCCCAATGAGTGGGGACAATCCTTTCAAAACCCTCGTAATTAATGTTCTATGCGCCCATGGACAAGCCAATGACACGTACAAGTGGTATCTTCCTGCTTCTGGGGGAAATTTTGACCCAGGGGCAATCCGGTCTCTAAATGTGGAAGCTTTCCGTTGGAAAGATCCGTCTTTTTCGGCGTAGCCTTGATCTTGAGGTTTACGATTCTGCACGTTAGTAAATTCATCCTTGTGTTTGACGTGTACTTATTCCCCATTGTCTCAAATAATCCCCTTCAACTATTCCTGACTGCTGGAACCACCAAATTCACACAGAAGTAAATTCAACTAATTTCACAACCAATTGATCCCATCCCCTGTCACCTTCACTAATGATTGCCAAATACTCAACATCACAATTTTTACTTTACTCAATCAACAAAAGTCAAACTGACACTTGGGGAGAACAACGTCACACTGAAACACTCTAGGCGTATCAACCATACATACAGTAGAAGTAGACATGTTCGATGGTTTTCAAAAGCTGTGATTGCAAATCTCCCTAGTTATATAGTACCATACAGGGTGATTATTACTAAGAATGTAGTAAAACCGGCATACTTGTTTCCAAGGGTGGTACACATATGCTTACACACGTTTCTGGTTTGAGTGTATTCTTTGTAAGCGATATGGTGGTGTGGTTCGTTCATGCGGCTGCTTCTCTTATTCCACGTCTGTTACGTCCACCTCTTGTTGCATACAT
This sequence comes from Suzukiozyma manassasensis, assembly GCA_030569175.1. Lineage (NCBI taxonomy): Eukaryota > Fungi > Ascomycota > Pichiomycetes > Serinales > Debaryomycetaceae > Suzukiozyma > Suzukiozyma manassasensis. Next base: position 856,979 of record JAJMKC010000006.1, on the reverse strand, counting down.
GGTTCCCCTTTGTTAATTAGTAAGTACCCAGTTCAGCGCTACCACACAATAGGGGGCTTTCTCCCCATTTCGATGTCACCCCTCGAAACATCCTGGCTCACAATTCCGGCTTGAATAAACGGCGCTACCATAAAAGTGACATTTTACAATGCTCAGGATCCTAAACAGTAAATGAGAAAAATACAGGTCGGAAATCGCGAACTTCCGGTCAAAAAATGTCGTCTACAAAAGAAGCTTGACAGAAAACAGGAAATTCTTCACGTGGAACGTCACGCGCACGTCACGAAGGTTCTCACCGATGATAATTTTTACTGTAGCCACATTGGAAGCGGCGTCGGGACAAGTAAAGACAGTATGGAAAACCGAGACGATTCTAGATTACAGAGTGGGGCAGAGTATGCAGCAAAGACAATTGGGCTAGGTCAAGATTTGTCAAATGCCGCTAATGATACATCTGTTGACATTACACAATCTACCCGACTCGAAAACAACAACAACTCAGCTAATGAGGACGGATCTCTGGTGACTGGAGAAGCGTCTAATGCGACCAAGTTTGACTCGGACAATAAAGTGGTGACTACAAGCATAAGCGAAAACCTGGTACATGATCAACCTACAGAATCTGTGTCCGATCAGGCACCAACCACAATCGTACATCTACAACAACAAGTACATTCTAATGACGCATATACAATAAATCATCCTGGCGAAAGTTCCAACTATTTTGAGTCCACCAACAATACCTCGGATAAGCCATCTTTCGAAGGCTCAATGCCCCCATCTCACCAACTCCAAGCACTAATCAACCACAATTCCCAGTCAAATAATTTTACTAGCGAAAATTCCTTCACAAATGTAGCCTTCACCCCAGACAATGCAGCTGCGGCTCTCAACATTGTCAACAATGCCGGCAATAATTTTAGCCCTGTCGGTCTGGGACCATCCAGCAGCCAATCTAACAACCGATTTACTTCCACGGGTAATGCCACCTCAAATGCATCATTCACAAATTCTTCCAATGCTAGCTTTAATGTGAAACTTTACGAGAAACCTGGTGCCAACTCGGGCAAAGTAGCGAAACCAACCATCAAGAAGTTTTCGTCGAAAATAACAAAGTCAAACAGACCATATGCTTGTACATTTCGTGACTGTGATTGGGCTTTTGCCAGACAATCAGATTTATCTCGTCATGTAAAATCTCACCAAGCACCCACATTCCACTGTCCTTATTGGAGAAACGACCCTACGTGTCACAGAAATGGGGGTGCCTTTACAAGATTGGATGTTTTAAAGCGACATTTGAGACTTGTGCATTACGTCAAAGACAAACAAAATATTTTGGTGAATTCAAAAGAAGATCCCGGATGGTGTAGAAGTTGTCAACGAATGTTTCCGAATTCAAAGGCGTTTATTGACCATTGCATTGACTGTACATCACAGTTTATGCCCACCGAATGGAAAAAGAATGAGTGAAGCTTTCAAAACTGCGAAACTCATTGAGACTTGAATTGTATAGGATGGATAGGGTACGATATATCATGACAAAGACAATATGGGTGAGAGCAAGATAATACACAGGCACATGGTTTTCGCTTCTATTAATAGATCGTTAATTATTCCGTATCTATTTCCAATAATCTTCAGTATACCAACCGGTTGAGCATTCAGCTTATTTCATCGTCGTCTTGGTCTTCTTGTCTCGGTTGATCAAAAAAATCCAAAATGGAACAGTTTGGATGTAATATGTATACCGTTTTAGAGGTAGAAGTAGACTCGTCGTCAGAAGTAACACTCATCAATATTCTGTCCTTGACCAATCTCTTCAACACTTTGTAAGCTAATCTACGTTCCTTTTCTAACTCAGCAATACTGTGAAGTTCATCTTCCTTTTGTGTCAAGTACCAGTCAATTATTTCTTCTGCAGTTAAACCTTCACCTCCCGTAGAGTTATCGTCATCCGATACCCTTTTGACAATCAAATTCATAATGGCAATATACTTGTCGTAAGAGATGGAAACCTTTTCTCGAGGAATGTCTTCTTCTTGATCAGTCAGCACTTGTGGTTCCTGCACTTCTTCAACTTGTTCATCATCTTCATCATCTTCATTATTATCGTCGACTTCGATATCATCCATTTCAACTCTGATAATCGACTGTCTTAACAAATCGTAAGCTTCAGCAACAAAACTTGGGGTAATTTCTTCAGAGCAATTTGCTCTGGCTATGGCTTCAGACAATCTAACCATCGATTCCAACTGTCTAACAGTAATTCTGTACGATGATCTACCTAATCCTTGTGCGTCATCTTCTCTTAACTCTTTGTATCTGGTTACTAAGAAGTCCCTGGCTTCTTTTGTCATCTTCGGTTTAAACGTTCTAGCATATTTGATATATCTTGCCAATTGCTCAGCTGAATAAGGTGGATCAATAGCTTCGTCTCTCAACATGTGTAAATCCACAATGTGAGACGCTAATTGAGTATCGATTCTTTCGTTACAATCATCTAAAATCACAAAGAACAAATCAAATCTAGACATAATTGGGGCCGTCATATTCAAGTTGGCTCTCAACCCCAACTTTCTATTATACCTACCACCAATTGGATTGGCCGCAGCTAAAATCGAGGTTCTGGCATTCAAAGTGGCATGGATACCAGCTTTTGCAATAGAAATAGTTTGTTGCTCCATTGCCTCGTGAATTGCAACTTGATCAGAAATATCCATTTTGTCGAATTCATCAATTGCGCAAATACCATTATCTGCCAACATCAATGCCCCTGCTTCAATGGTGAAATCACCAGTTTCTTCATCCCTGACAACAGCAGCAGTTAAACCCGCAGCAGAAGATGCTTTACCAGAAGTATAAACTGCTCTAGGAGAGAACCCGCACACGTATTTCAAGAATTGAGATTTGGAAGTGGAGGGATCGCCGACAACACAAATGTTGATATCACCTCTCAAGTTAATGCCATCAATTGTTTGTTTATGGACACCACCGAGTAATTGTAACAAAATACCTTTCTTTACCACGTCATGACCGAATACTGCTGGGGCAACTGATTGGACTAGCTTATGATAAACATGTTCATCCTTAACCATGTCTTTCAATTGACTAATTTCTGCGTCCGTCAACGAAGTTAAGAAAACTTCTTGATCATTATTACCTTGAAAGTCCTCCATCTGTTTCTCTTCACTGCCGTTCTTATTTATCAAAGAGGTGACATGGCACGCGTGGAAAGCAAGCTTGTAAGTCAAATCACGTACCCCCAACGATTTAAGACCAGTGATCCCAGAATTCAATCCTGTGTTGTTACTTTCCTTCACTGCTTGAGGTTTGACTCCAGGCAATCCTAATTGACTGACATCGGGAATAACGATTTCTGTGCCTGTGAACTTACACTTGTCACCAGGTTTTGCTCTTTCTACTTGTTCACCTCTTAATACGACATCCAAAGTTCTAGGCATAGAACCGGTTGGAATTTCATTTGAGTTCTCCTGGATTCTTACCCTCTGCCAATCAATAAATTGCGATTTGGATACATTTAACGTGAAGTACGATTGATTTTCGCAAGAAGGACAAGATGTTGGTTCCGTGTACTTAAAAACCTGTTCCACCCCCTCAACTAAAGCAGAACACATATCACAAGTAAAACACGCCTTGTACAATTCTGGTCTAACTTCGGAAGTTCTCGTGACGGTACCGGAAATGGACATCAAACTTCCAATTTCGCTTGTTCTTATATCTCTAATTCTGTGCACTTTAGGTAGGTTAAAGAATGAAATTTGAAAAACCTTCTCATTAGGTTGCGAGCCAGAGGAAGACTCCGAGGAATCATCGACATCGTTTTTCAATAAATTGTTCGACAACAACGATGGCGCGTACTTTTTGACCAATCTGTTCAACCCGTTAATCAAGAAGGGATGAAACCGATAATATTGTTCCAAAATGGCAGACGCTAACACCCCATTTTCTGTTTCAAGTAGATGAAGATAGTTGACATACAAAGTGCAAAATTCGTAATTTTTCATGGCGTCGATCTGGGCCAAGTAGGTTTTGCCATCAAAATTGTCGCTGACAGCTGATGGGTCTACAAATTGCTCGATGAACTGTTCAAACGATTCACGAACTTTCTCCCCAGTGACATCAACCACCTTGGAAACGTTGATCTGTCTTCTTCTACCGGAAACTACCGAACGCGCTGATGCGGCCTGCTGATTTGTACCATCTGAAAACAACAATGGCTGTGATGACGGCTGATTTAAATTAGTGGAGTGTCCAATCGATGATGGAGGCTGCGAAGAATGGAGCAAGTTGGCCGCATCCGACGGAATTTGACGTGGAGAAGAAACAAAGTGTAACATTGGAAAGAAACACTAGCTAAATATGTGACACGAACACCGATATATTGCCAAATTGACCCACTTAAGAAAGAACGACCAAAGACTCATTTTGCAACAGTTTCTCAATTTTTTACGCGTAGCAGCAAAAAATCACTCTGCAGGACAAGAAACCGGTGATGTTCCAAAAGGGCAAAATTATATCCAGACGGGTTTCCAAACTGGATTAGAGAGATACTATGAAAAGCGAGAGAAACGAGAAAAAGACCGAGACCAGAAGATATAGCGAGATGTATGAAGATGAAGTTGATAGTGACAACATAGAATAACTTGATGAGAGTCGTAGAGAGTTGTAGAAAGTTGTAGAGAGTTGTAATAATATCAAAGATGTACTTTGTGTCATATGTATGTTGATTGCATTGCAATTGTAACTGTTGGCTTAGAACTTTCTCGCAAGAAAGCGGATTCGAGTCAATTTTGCGATAAAAAGTACTAAGAAGTACTTGGAGGTGTGTATTCCTGTGGTGGTACCAATATGCAAGGAGAATTAGCCTGTATCAGTAATGAAGCACTTGAATGGCCATTCCAGTTGGTTAGCCGTGTAATTCAACTGCACTATGATTGATGTGTAGCCTTGAATTTATCAGGACTTTTAGTTAATTCTAGTCCCTTCCACAGTTAAGTAAGACGTGTGCAATGAAGTTCAACATTCACAAATAGATCTTTTTCAAAATAGCATCTACTTTTACGTTTACACGAATCTTCCTCACAAATTCATCCATTTTAAAACAGTGCGGGTCTTTTCCAATTCACCAGTGCGATTTCGTCTGTCAGGATATTCCAAACCAACAGATCAGTGCGAATCAGAGCCACAACCTAATAGGGCCATGAGACGGTTTTCCACGGTTGTAAGACTACCAAGCTTGTTGAACTTGAAAGTCGGCAAGATCATTCAGTGCGATTTCCACCCTGATGCAGACAAATTGTATGTTTCCAAGATCAATGTGGGAACGGATGAGCTTCAGGTGTGTTCTGGTCTTGTGAACTTCATCGACCAGTCCGAGCTATTGAACAAAGACGTGGTGGTTTTGACAAATTTGAAGCCATCTAAGATGAGAGGTGTTTTGTCTCAAGCAATGGTATTGGCCACAGAAAACTCTGACGGCTCTGTGGTTGAGCTAATTAACCCTCCAAAAGATGCTTCTATTGGGGACCAGTTGTACTTTGGAAATGTTGTTGAAAAAGATCCCCCAAGACTCAAGTCGAAAGTATGGCAAGAACTCCAAGCGCATCTATTTACAAACGGGAACGGTGAAGCAGTTTTCAAAACCGATGACGAGGAATTGGTGTTGAAAATAGAGAATGGGACGGCTCCAGCAACGTCAGACTCCTTGAAAAATACAATAATTAGGTAGAGGTGCAAAGAAGATCAAGAAGACAGAGTTTATCAAGAAGAGGTTATGAAGCGAGAGAGTTTATTAAGAAGAGGTTATGAAGAAAAAGTTCATAACGAGAAAAGAGCTCACACTAGGATTCAAGCAATCAATGCTGGCTAGTTTAGTCTAATCACACTCACATTAAGTCATCATACAACTGTCAAATTTCCACTTATTCCTTATTTCATTATCCCACCATCACTTTTGATTCTACATTGTACATAGTTGCACATCGTGAATTGCACAAACTTCTTGATCGATACCTATACAATATATTAATGTTACTACTATAATTAAATATATTACATAGTTAGTTAAACTTAATGTTAATATATTATTTATTGTTAATAATGGTTTAATTTCAAATTGATCCAATGGTGAAAATATCATCATCTCATTTATTTTATTTTATTTTTGACCTACTGATTTATTTATTTATTTTCACAGGTAATAAAGATTTATATGTTTAATCATTAATATATATCTATTAAAGATATATCAAATTAACTAAACTTTGGTGTATCTCAAGTATGGCTTGACCTTCTTGAAGTCACCAAACTTTTCTTTGGCAGCTTCGTCAGAAACAGTTGGAGGAATAATGACATCTTGGCCATCAGTCCAGTCAACTGGAGTAGCAATACCCTTCTTGTCAGCCAATTGCAAGGCATCTACAACCCTCAACACTTCAGCAGTGTTTCTTCCGGTAGAAGCTGGATATGTCATGATCAATCTGACAGTCTTTTTAGGATCAATGACAAAAACTGATCTCACAGTTGCTACCATTCCGGATTTGAGATTCTTGAAGTCTTGTTCGGTAACCATGTCATACTTGAATGCAATTTCCTTACTTTCGTCAGCAATAATTGGAAAGTTGAATTTTTCGTTTCCGGTAACAACTTCTTCGATATCCTTGATCCATCCCTTGTGACTTTCAACCCCTTCGGTCGACAACCCAATCAATTGAACTCCTCTGGCATCGAATTCCGGCTTCAATTTGGAGAATGCACCCAATTCGGTAGTGCAGACTGGAGTGTAGTCTGCTGGATGAGAAAATAACACCGTCCACTTGTTTCCAACAAATTCATGAAAATCAATTGGCCCTTGAGTGGTGTCAACTTGGAAGTTTGGTGCCTGACTACCAATTCTGATTCTTGGTTGCTCACTTGCGGAAAAGGAATACATCCTTCCACAAATAGATGGGGCAAACACCCTCGTTTGCAAACCTGCTCTACGACTAGAGATACCTGCCAATTGCTTCAACATCGTCCTCTTGATTCTCACCACGGTGTGTCCTATTTCTTCTTGTCAAGTACTTATATAGTGAAACTAATTACAGAATTTCACGTGACTTTGACTATAGTTTCTCATCGTTACCAAAGTTGGGCCGGTTCAAACTCCGGTTTGACCTGGAGAAAAATCTCCGGCAGATCACGGGGAATGCTCATGGACGTAATTGTGTAATTTGACAGGTTTATTACATAGCAATATTTTTTACAAAACGAGCAATTGCGTAATGGCTGCAAAAAACTTACATTGTCTACCGTCGCTATTATTTACATTTCTATACATTAATATTCACATTACATCCGACTTTTCACTCTCATTATCATTGGTCACTATTCGAAATCACATTGATGTCAAACCACCCTAAGAAATCGTCCTCATTATCATTATTGTTCAACCATCCGTTTGATTGTTGCTGGAAAAAGTTATCTAGTTGCTGCGACACTCCAAACTGGTCTATCACCTGGGGTGGTTGCTGGGGCAAATGTTCTTGCTGCATTGGTAACACATCCGACTCGATTAATCCTTGTGGTACTATTGGGCGTGGGAACAGGTCGATGAATGATTGGGGTGGAAGTGGTGTAGTTTGTGCCAAAGATTGGTCGGGTTTTTGTTGCTCAAACATCTCTTGCGAGTTCTCCAACTTTATTGTATCTTTGATACTGCCTGTAGCCTCCAACATCGACAATGGAATGCCATTGATTTCGAGAGGCTTATTTTCTCCAGCGTTATTTCTTGCTTCTGTCATCGCTCTATCTGTGGGCACTAATGTGGTGATTGTAGTACCGTTGGGGGTGGTGGTCATAAGTGTCTTAAAATCATCTTTGGTAATCTGGTTGTAAAATGGCAATGGTGCAATCTTACGGCTCAGACCATTGGCTGGTTGTGGTTTAGGCTCTCCTTTGTCAAGCAATGTTCTTCTTCTACCTTCGTGGACACACCAAATCAAGTCGTAGAACAATGACGCAGTAAGATGCGATCTCATCCTGGTGATAATACTTCCTTCCATCTCGTCGTTCAAAAATATATCGGGATATGTGTAGATAACAATATTCAAATTCTCAAGAGCTTTTGCAGTTCTGCTGATATCGTTTTTAAGGTCTTTCCACGATGAAAGAGTGTTTCTTAATAATCTGTGCACCGTGACAATTGATTGTCTAGCGGAGTCAACGTACTTGTCAAGCAAATACCTCGACAAATGTAACCGGAAAAGCATCAACACCGCATAGGTAATAGCTTGCCTGATATAAATGGGTAATTCTATTAATGTCATTTGATCACCAATCATTTTTGATGCAATGGTGATAATTCTGGTAGCTGACAAGTATGCACTGCTGACATATTTCACTTGATCTTCGATTGGGGTCCCTGGTAAAAACGAAAAGCAGCAAATCATCAATTTTATATACAAATGGTACATTTCAATACCTGTCCCTTCGGCGATATCCAACTTGAATTTTAATCTTTCCAATTCTCGATCTAGAATATTAAGCGATGCGGCTCTGTTGGAAGGTTCCAATAACCCATCGGGTCTAGTGACACTAACCCCCATAACATTGATCAATTTTGATTGGAAAATCGACAAGCTGATCAAGCACCGGAAATCCTTTGGTAGCGACTGATCGATTCTGGCATTTTCCAACAAATAATCTGTGGAATTAATCGATGGTGGTAAACCCAAAACCGAACTCCAAAATTGGTCACAGAAGAAAATCGCCAACCATGATCTGGTTCTCCAAGTTTCAGCATCTGGCACTTGAGTTCTCGTGAATTCCTTAATAAAGCCTCCTCCTCTGTGTAATCCCAATTGAAGGGCCAAATTTTTAGCCAACCCAATAAATCTATACGAACAATCATCCAAGACCTTTTCATTTGGTAATGGCCATATAGCAAGAATAAGCAACGCTTGAATAACATGGGTTGATCTGGGGGTTTTCAACCAGCAAGTCTCTATGGCCAATTGTTTGATAAGTGACGCTAACGTCATATATAACGTTGGTTCTGGTTCGTGTAACGAAGCAGTCAAAATCACCGTCCAGAACAACAATTGTGACCGATGGTACAATTCTGTAGCTGATCTCGAGGAAATAATGGGCAAAAACGGTAAATTACGTTTCATGAAGCTATCATGTAACTCGTTTGCTTTGTCCAAAGTTAATTTTACGTCCCCCAAGACAAATTCGTCCATTTTTTGGTAGTTTGATCCCAAGGAGTCTCTTGGCGAATTGTCGGAATTTTCTCTCAAAACCAGCTGAACAGGATGAAGATTCGACTCCAACGCATCGTTAATCGGCGAATAGTTTGGTGTGGACTCCAACGAGTTCAAATCACGGTGGGCAGAGAATCCGTCTGGAACACCATTACCACTAATAGACCCATTCTTTTGCTGGAGCAAATTGTGCTGGCTCAACGCCTGGGTCAACAAGTGCTCGTTCTTCGACAACATCTCGATTTTACTCTTCAACTCGTCCACATCACTCTTCAACGACAAGATTTGACTTCCCTTCTTGGGACGGAACTCAGGATCTATCTCACACTTCAAATTTAACCGATGACACCGAATACATGGATTAGGATAGTTCTCATTGGCGTTACACTTGATCTTGTGCTGCCGACAAAACGTACACGAGGTGACGGGACGATGGCCCGACTGTCTCGCTGTGGACGAGGCTCGACGCTTGCGAGCATCACTAGCCGTAGTTCCCGCCTTCTTCACCCCGCCGGCGGTAGGCGACGTTGGTTTTGGCAAGATCTTTATCTTTGATTTATCCATGCTACACACTGTTTACTGCCATAAACTCGAAGTGCCCAACACTATATTGTATTTTGGCCTTGTTGTATCACCTACTTTTGGTCCGGGGGTTACCCTCCCTACTGATGGAAAAGATAAAAATTTTCAGGTCGTGTACGTGACGCAATCTGATAATTTTTCCTTGACTCAGACGGGTAACTTCCGCTTATAAATCTACCTTGATATTGTTTTGACTGTAACAGGGCACAGTTGGAGAAGCGAGGGGGCTGGGTAGGGGAGAGTTGCTGACTGGGAGGTTGTGCAACATAGGAGGTGGACTAATGGTGAGATCTTTTGTTGTAGCCGATGCAAAACGTGTGTGGGTGCAAATCAGCATGTGGTGATTCAGTGTAGAACTAAGACATTGCGCATGGATGTCATGAAAGTGAAGGTAGTTTCTTTTGTGTATGAATAGAGTAATTTTTCTTGTGAGATTCCTCACGGGGTAGTGGGATGCATGCAGCCAGAAAATGGCAGTTTGCTACAACCACCACAGTTGTGGTTTTGACTCTACTTGGCGAACACTTGTAAGCCGGACTTGACAATAAGGTGTTAGGTCAAAAATGACAATGTAAGGGGGTAAAGGGGTCTAACAAGTACCCATCATTTCATAATGTCACCGATGTGTCACAGTACATATCACACTTGACCGTTTCCGGAAGTACACACTCTACAGCCGTTTTCGGAAGTCCCCCATCACCTGATGTCCAACTAAGTTGGTCATGGCGTACATTACAATAAACATGGAGTAGTATAGAACTCCTGACCAAATGTTGGGCATCAACACCACAAACTTAGCATTAATCGGCGAGCCTATGCTCCCGGTTGTTTTTACTCATCCTGCTCCTCTTGTCTTGGATCACCAATCCCATCTTCATAAATGGCAAACACGCACTCGCTTTCTGGCAAACAAGGACTGTCGTAAATCTTGCATATTCTTGTTTCGGCTCTGCCCTTCTTAAACGACAATCTTGTAGTAGAACTGTGGGCTATAATGTTCCCACCAATGGGTTTTTTTGGATCGGGGTTGTACATTCCTGCCATCCCATCAACTTGGGCTACCACCTGGTTAGTAATAACCACAGCAATACCAAACTCATCTGCCAATCGTTGTAATGTCCGCATGAACTTGGCGACGTGAGTCTGTCTGGCAGAAAGTTCTCCTCGACCAGCATAATCGGTTCGGTATAACGACATGATGGAGTCTACAATTAACAAACTAAATCTCGATTCTGCCATCATCTGTGATGCTAATGTCAACAATTGCAACTGATGTTCTGCATTGTAGGCACGGGCGTACGCGACATTATCCAAACAATCGTTGGGATTTAACCCATACCGTTCTGCTATCGACACCAACCGATTTGGTCTGAACGTACCCTCAGTGTCGATGTAGAGACATTTACCCTCTCCACCACCCATATCGATAGGTAGTTGGCATGTGACTGAGAGGGTGTGACATAATTGTGATTTCCCTGTCCGGAACTCACCAAAAACCTCAGTAATGGATCCAGTTTCGATTCCACCTCCAAGTAACGTATCTAATTGCTTAGAGCCAGTAGTCAAACAAATCAACTCCGATCTTCGCGAATGAAACTCCGATGCGGTGGTGAATCCCAATGGAACAACCTTGGCTGCCTCCATGGAGATCTTCTCCGCCTTGGCTTCACTAATACCTTTGACTGCTACAAGAGCCCGACGCGGTGTGTAGGCAATGGACTCGATGGTATTGAATCCCTCAGCCTTTAGTTTTTTTATATCTGAACTGGTGATACCATTGCCTTCGAGCTGTTCTATGGGCAATGGTCCGTTGATTACATCGTCGTCTTCGGGCTGGTGGGCCACTTCCATTTGAGTCATGATAAAGAAAGTAAATAACTACGCGTTAGGATTTTGGAGGCATACAGGAAATGTACATCAAATCATCACTTTGCCAAATACCGGCGAAAACGACGTAACGAAAAAAGATAAGGAGAAAACCCCCTCTGCTGGTGCGAACCAGAGCTAGAAACAACAACGTGCACTTGACCACCAGGACGGAGATGTGTGTTTTCTTTTTTTTGATGTGGTTTTTATGCCTACGAAGTGGCGATTGAGGGTGTAGGGGACAAAATGTAAATAACGGCCATTAACGGTTCTGAAGCTCAAATCGGCCAGTTGACTCCTGGGTTGGGGCACATGTACTGCGACTCAAAATAGTACCCTACAACACTTTACTACAGATGAAACACACCGTGGCCAACCCGTCTTGTCCCCACACCACCACGTTACCGTCCACGGAAGTGACGTGCTACCACCACCAATGCAGTAGAAAACAACAAGAACAACACCTGACAGCAAAAAACAATACAGCAGACAACACAAAACAATGCAGTTGACAAAAAGAAACAATTCAATTGACAACCAAACGTGAGGGAGGAAAACTGCAACAATAAATTACGACAAAAACTACAACGATTACCACCTCCGTCCCCTGTCACTACTGTGTCCAAATACGAGATCCAGATCAACACGTAGCATAATATCCCCCTTCCGTAACCTCTTCATGCTGAAAGATGCCACATTCATATATGCACCCACAGCTGAAATCACCCCACAATCAGTCAGTACCACATTCAGTATTTGTCAGTGTCGATTGTTGTCTGTATTCAGACAAAAAATAAACAAACGGTCTCTGACGTAACATACTCCAGTAAAAATGTTCTGTGTTTACTTTTGCCCAAATCAAGACATATATAACCAGTCGTGCATGGGAGTAATTGTAAACATCTAACAAGTTTGTTTTTATTTCTTCCATCATACTATAACTACAGCGGTTGATAGCGTGAGATTTTTCCTGGTGCATCGTTCTTTTGTACACATTTTGTTGTTGTATTCTTGTTTGCAGTGTTCACTACCGTCGGGTCAGCAATTTGAGGTTGTCAACACCCATCATACAACCACGTTGCAATAGGAGGGTTTCAAAATAGCCCATCACAAAAACCAATAGCATCACCACATCACCGTCGTTTCAGTATCACCAAGTCATCACATCACTGAAACATCGAGACAAACTAGCGGCAATCATTTAGTGCTGCTCTTTCTACCACGGCGTATCACTATTACCTCCCACTAGTGGGATCATTACGCCTAATTATTCCCTCGTTTCATCATGTCTGAAGTTCATCCATCACTCGTCAAACGGACTCATCGCGAGGTGCGGTTTGGTAATTACATTCTTGGGTCCACGTTGGGCGAAGGAGAGTTTGGAAAAGTCAAGTTGGGATGGAGAAAAGACGGCAAATTGCCCAGTCAGGTGGCCATCAAGTTGATCAAACGAGACCTGATCACGAAAAACTCCGAGTCCGAGATCAAAATCCACCGAGAAATCAACTCGTTGAAGTTGTTGTCACATCCCAATATCGTAAATCTCGTGGAAGTCATGAAATCTGGAAAATACATCGGAATCGTCCTTGAATACGCTTCTGGTGGAGAGGTTTTCGATTACATTTTGCTCCACAAATACTTGAAAGAGAACGTGGCAAAGAAATTGTTTGCTCAGTTAGTCAGTGGGGTTGATTACATGCACAGCAAGGGCCTCGTCCATCGAGATTTGAAATTGGAGAACTTGCTTTTGGATAAACACAAAAATATCATCATTTCCGACTTTGGGTTTGTCAATTCGTACAATCGCAGTAAAGGAGATTTTATGAAAACCTCGTGTGGTTCTCCATGCTATGCCGCACCAGAATTGGTTTTAACTCAAGCGCCCTATGAAGGTAAAAAAGTCGATATTTGGTCGTTGGGGGTCATTTTGTACGCTATGCTTGCAGGGTACTTACCATTTGACGATGATCCTGAAAATGAGGATGGTTCAGATATTGTCAGATTATACCACTACATCTGCAAAACCCCATTGACTTTCCCCGAATACGTTACTCCATTAGCAAGAGATTTGTTAAGAAAAATCATCGTTCCTGATCCAAAAAGGAGAATTGGTATGGACGAAATAAGAAACCATCCTTGGCTAGCACCACATGCTAATCTTTTGTCCATACGACAGCCAGAATGGGACAAATTGTACGCAAAGAACAAGACATCCAATTCAATCCCAGCAGTTCAACCTTCTCAACCTAGCAAACGGTACAGTATGATTAACGAAAGAACTACGTCATCATCCCTCATAACAGACCAACGAGCATTGTCGTCTTCGCAATTAAACTTATATTCTGCTCCTTCATTCCAACTCTCATCAACAGTTGCTATCCCAGAAAATAGACCTGCTTCACCTAACAATCAACAGTTTGTGAAAAGTCATACAAGGGCTTCTTCGATCAATTACCCTTGCGCATCTACCGCATTGAAAGCTATGGTTCAAGATATACACACACCTGGAGACTTGAAAAAGGTCAAACCTACAAACTATCAAGGCACCATTTCCACCATAATGGAATCTTCTCCACAAATAGTTGAAACGACAAATAAATCCCTTGTGTTGGCTGTTACAGGATCTGGTGTGCCAGCATCACCTCCTTCTTTACCACCAACACCACTGTTAGCATCACCTACACCAAAAGATGCTAGTAAACTACCACACAAAAAGCCAAGACCAACATCGTATCATCCACTGTCAATGAGTTCCAATTTAATGATGCCAAGTAGTAGTTCAAATCAACAAGTTCTCGAGTATATGAAGATACCATCGAGTTCTGCGTTATCACAATTCTTTTCGAATTCACCACCAAAAGCCTTAGCACCAGTCTCAGAAACAATCATTAATGATATCACTCAAAATTCTAGACCAAACTCAACCATCATAACCAATAACTCGGTGAGTAATGAAGAACACATCATTTCTACCAGTCCCCATAAAACAAGACGTGATTCGGTGGTTACCCATGTTCATGCGTCCGGCGAATTGAGCAACCATAACTCTCCAGAATTTAATAGTAAGCGGATGTCTGTTTTAAGTTACTTGGAAGATAAAATCGAACATCTTGAACTAGGAAATTCAAGCGAAACAATTGTGACTCCTCAGATCAACCAACTGCCAATTTTTGATACCAATACATCACCAGAAAAACAATCAACCACCAGTGAAGAAAAATTCACTATCGACAATCCATCAAGTGAGATAAATCAAAATTACACTTCTGAGAAACAAGAAGCCGAACAAGAACAGTTGGTAGGTGACGATAACAAAAAAGAAGAAGAGATAACAACCAGCAACATGGTTTCGAAGCAAGAGACCACTATCCACTCTGATAACCTGGAATGTAATGATTCTGCTGAAACATTAACGGAAACTCAACCAAACAAACATAATGTCGTGAGCACAAAAAAGAATGTCAAACCCAAAAGTTCTGATGCCAAGCTCGTACGGAAGCAACTGGTTCGTCAATGCGACAAGGAAAATGCCGACGCCACAGAATCCAAGAAAAAGAACAGATTCAGTTTGTTGTCATTCTACACAACTGGATATCCCAGCAATGGAGGTACTGCAGAACCCGAACCCAAAAAGATATTGGAGCCATCCAATGAGATAAATATTGCCACTCCTAAAGATAAACGGGCCATTTCCAATGGTTCGTCGAGCTCGAAAAGATCCAATAAAACCACCAGCACTACTACGTCTACTGTTAATGGTAGAGAGGCTAGCGCCGCGAGAAAAGTCATGGATTTCTTCAAGCGAAGATCGGTTAGAATTGGTTAGAATTGGCTAGAATTGTCTAAAATTGGCTGATTCACGACAGAACTCTAGCGACACAAACTAAACTGTATGTGTCGTAAAGTACTGCAAACAGCATTGCAACTATGACAAGGAATCTGTACGACTTCCTTACATGGAAACAGCATGCAATCCATAATACAAAGATTGCCGTGCATAGTTCCCTCAAATAATGTAATTACATGATGAATATTGAATCAAGAGTAGCTCAGTACATACTGCGATTGTGTGTTCCAGCAGCTCCAATAACGTATTAAAATCGCTCCGATTGTAATGTATTTTAGTGTTAGTGTTAAGTGTGTAACTTGGTGCGATGCGATTTCTCAACTTTGAACTTCTGATTTTAAGATTTCCATGACAATTTGAAAAGGACCCAGAAAGTCACGAACATGGAGCAAACGGAGGGTTTGCAAGGCTCAGTAGATAGCGAAGGGCCTCGTGAAACCATTGGTGGGGCTCAAAGTGAGTTTGAAAGCGGTGGAGACAGTGGTATTGAGAGCAGTGTTACCAGCTTCACTAGTGCCATGAACTCATCGGATGATTATTCCGATTCTGAGGTGAGTTCTGACGAAGAACCGTACATCAACGAGTCATTAAGCACAACCATCATTCGAGAATTGCAGGAGGGGGTCTATACGTGCTTGGTTTGTACGGGAGAGATTGACCAAAATTCGGTGATTTGGTCTTGTGCCAACTGCTTTAGGGTGTATGACTTGGATTGTATTAAGGACTGGGCCATACGAGGGTCTTCTACAGACAAGGCCAGTAAGAAATGGAGGTGTCCAGCGTGCAACATTGCTACTGATAAGATTCCCAAACGATTTTCGTGTTGGTGTGGTTCGGTGACCAATCCACCACCAAACTCGCTATTTCCCTTTAGTTGTGGGGGTCCCTGTAAACACAAATACCCTAGCTGCATTCATACGTGTAGTTCTGAATGCCATCCGGGGGCTCATCCGATCTGTGGCGCCTTAGGTCCATTGATGAAGTGCCATTGCGGTAAGCATGAAAACCAATTGCCATGTTTGGTGACCCCCTACGAGACTGGCTGGACCTGTGATGATCCCTGTGGCGTAGAGATTTGTGACTTGAACCATATTTGTCCCCAGGGATGTCATGAAGGATTCTGTGAGCCATGTGGTATCGAACTATCAATGAGATGTTACTGTGGAAGTGAAGAGTTAGCCGTGAAATGTCAAGATAAAGTACTTAAACAATGCCAGAATTTGCAGGCTACGAAATCGTGGATTGGTGGTGGTGCCTGTGATAACATCACGAAAGTATACTACGATTGTGATATCCACTACGAAAGCCGTAGTTGTCTGCCGTTGCCCACTAAACCAAAGGTGTGTGATAAATCACCATCTGTTGTACTAACGTGCTACTGTGGAGCAACTCCAATTGCAGAGAATTCAAGAAAAGTATGCACCGATCCAATTCCCACATGTGATAACAAGTGCAACAAGGTTTTATCTTGTGGATGTCGTTGCCTAATGAAATGCCACGAAGGGGAGTGTGTTTGCTACAACTTCAAAGAAGTTCCCTGTGCTTGCAACCACGAACTGTTTGTTGTGCCTTGTAAGTTCAATCAGCAAGGTAATGTGCCCAAGTGCACCCACAAGTGCACAGTATTGCTAAACTGCCGTAAACATGACCACAGAGCAGTGTGCTGTCCATATGAACAAAAGGGTAGAGCACGAGAGCGGGAGAAGAAAAAGGCAATCAGAAACAACACAAGATCCAACTTCCGGGACGAAATCATGACAATTGAGCCGGTGCATATTTGTACCCGAACATGTAACAGATTAAAGAGCTGTGGCTTGCATTACTGTGAAGGTTTGTGTCATAGTGGACCGTGTGGAGTTTGCTTGGAGTCCAGCAACGAAGATTTGGTGTGCAATTGTGGAAAGACCATAATTGAAGCTCCAGTAAGATGTGGTACTAAGTTGGCTTGTCAGGAACAATGTATTAGATCCAAATCGTGTGGCCATCCACCTGAACCTCACAATTGTCATGGTAACGACGCAAATTGTCCCAAGTGTACAACATTGCTTGTCAAGAAGTGTGATTGTGGAGCCAGAGACGATATTCGTGGTGTTCTCTGTTCACAAGAATATGTTTCTTGTGGGAAGATGTGTTCTGTTGCCAAAACTTGTGGACACCCGTGTTTGCGTACGTGTTCGAGCAAGTGTACCAAAGACAATTTGCATGTAAGCGCAAGTGCTTGTCAAGTTGTTTGTGGGAAATTGAGGGAGAAATGCCCTCACAAATGTAAGGCAAAATGCCATTCTAACAAGGTGGGAAAATCACCAAAATGTGATGCCGTCAATTGTAAGGAGCCGGTTTCAATTAGCTGCGAGTGTGGACGAATCTCCAAGACTGTTTCATGTGGAGCTAATCTTGATGAAGAGTCCAAAATCGGAACCATTCTTCCTTGTGACGAAGAATGTATTAAATTGAAGCGTGACATGGAACTCAAAAAGGCATTCAATTTATCAGATGATTTGCATAACCAAGACGAGGCTGATGATGACTTAGTTCCATATACACCGTTTGTCATGTCGACATTCGCGAAGCAACAAAATTGGTGTTCGTCAATGGAGAACTTTTTACGAAATTTCATAAAGGAATACAAGGACGGAAAGGAAGGTACTGTACGTTCGCATAACTTTCCACCGATGTTGCCACCTCAACGGCGGTTTGTTCATGAGCTAGCAAATGCTTTGAAATTATACGTTGAAACACAAACCGAGGATTCATCGAAATCAGTGTTTGTTGTAATCACTCCACAAACCCAATTACCGGATTTGAAGATCGAACAGGCACTTCAAAAGAAGCAAGAAAACGATGCGAAAAAGGAAGCAATTAGGCTTCACAACGAATTAGCCAAATTCAACTCATTGATTGTGCAAGATACTTTCTTTGGTATAAAACATGAATATGTCGAACAGGCGTTGCGAGGGTTAAGTGAGGCTTTCATGTCACAGCCTGAGTTTTTATGGACTAAGGATTCGACGTGTGTTGTTTATTGTGCGGAGTCATATCTTAGTTGTAATGAAGACAACATGTACCAATTAATGAAGGACTTTAGAAAGGTTGTCAGAGAAAAGTCCATAGCATTCGATGTCAAACTATGCTATCTTGACGAAAATCTCAGTGTTATAAAAGCAGGTGAAAGACCAGTTGGAGAGCCTGATGTCGAGGTCGAGACAGAGCCAATTGTGGAATCAAACAGCACTGATGATGATGTTACGAAGGGTATCGAATCGTTGGAAATCAACGATCATCAAGACCTAATCGAAAAGAAGGAGAAGACAAATGAGGACGCTGAAATTTCCAAAAATACCGATGTTGCATAGAATGTAAATAGTAAATCTTAGGTTGGTATTTTTGGACTACAAAGTGAACATATGGATCTTTTCCAGGTATAAATGAAAAACCGAATGCAGTGTACATTAATCTATAAAAGAATTTGTGAATGAATGATCATTTACCCAGAAGTCAAGTTACTCTGAGGCAGTTTCATTTGAAGATTTGTCGGCAACATCTGAAGATTGACCGGGTTCTGTTTTTGAGTCTTCAGATTTCCCATGTTTCCTTCTTCTTGATTTCTTTTGAGGTTTAGGTTGAGATTCTTCTTGGACTTTCTTCTTTTTCATACTAAGAGGGTTTGGCCCTTTGGGACCTTTTCTCTTTTTCAGCACAGGTGCTTCTTTTATTTCTGTTTCTTCTTGATTTGAATTGCCGTGATGAGTGTCATTTAATCCTCCTGTGAGCTTGGCAGATTCGACATTTTCTGAAAATTTCTTTGATGCCTCAGACAAAGGTTCCATGACCATGACTGAGCGGTTCATGAACACCATGGGAACCCCAGGAATCTTTCTTAGTTTTTTTCGTAATTCGTAGTTGTTGGAAGCAACCAAATATCTATGCTTGTTGACACCATCGATATTGACAATGCTTTCAATACAATCAAGAGGGTCGATAGGATCTTTGTGATTACATTTTCTTCTTTCAAACGATTTCGCCAAATCAATGGCACGTTGGTCTTTGGACAAATAGAGTTTGTGAATGCAGCATTGGGTGACCATGGGCTTGATATCAAACTGTACTGTTCGATTCAACCCTTTCACAAGGTCAAACGATTGTTTTGTGGTATCGAGCACTATCTCATCGTCTATTATAGTTTGGAACGGGGAACGAAACTTGAATGAATGAAGATACACATTCATTTGCTTTTTGTACGACTTAGCTCTCTTTTGTCTCATTGTGTAGTTATGTCACCAAGTATCTCAAGATGTTCATCTCTTCGCGATGAGCATTTTGTACAGTTGATTTCTGTCCCACCTCCTACACACACCACAGACGTAGTGCCCCACCATCAGACAATTCTACCACTGACAATTGGAGAACGCCACGACTTCACGACAGTATACTAAAACCACTACAATACGAAACGAAGCCACTGGTGTACATGCCGCTAGAAACGTAACTCCTCGCGTAGTTTGTCTACCGACGAATTCTTTGCGATTACTGTCGTTTTGTCTGCGTATGCGCAACTACTCACCAAGGTATGTGCGTTTGCACTGTCCGACAATACGGTTTTAAATGTAGAAATGAAAGTATGTAACTCTACAACAAAGTGAGCTTCCATTGTCACTTTACCATGTTCTCGACCCACCTAACTAGAAACGTCTGTTTCTGTCCATTGTTTTGATCCAAGAAACACTGTTAATCTGCTCTCTTACAGTATCACATTACAATTTTATGCACACTACACATTGTGTTTAGAAAATGGAACGGCACAAAGTCCCTTCTGAAAGGTACCAAATCCAGGCCCAATTTGCCAATCCGTAGCAGCAGCAACAACAACAGTGACATAACGTACTCCTGCTACTTTGTCCACCACATCCATCCTCACTCTACCCCCATACCAAATTTGTATCTCTCTTTATGCACCAAGTATGTATTTCTGTTTATGTGTCCATTATTTCCTAACTGGAACAATTCGTGCAGCCCGCGGACAGTGCATTTTCGACGCAGACAATGCACTTCTCGTATTTACATCGAAATTGCCCTTCTCCCGTAGTGTCTACAGAGGTGCACACCTTTGCTAGCACAAATATTCTCGCGATTCTTCTTTTGCTTACAGACTCAGGCTTCTATTCTTCTTGTACTGTACTCTATTCGGGTGTATTTCTTCGTTATTGTCGTCCTATATATTATTATTTATCTGTCTAATCTTGTTGCGTTGGCGATACTATACTGCCAGTCCCGATGAATTCAACTGACCCCGACGTTCCCAACGCTGTTGACACTGGCACTGGTGGTGGCACCACTCCAGCTGTTGAATCTGTTAAACAGCCTACGTTGAAGAAAGAGACTGAACCAACCCCCAATTCCGACGTTGTGCAAAGCGACAACGACGACGTCAACATGGACGCCGCCGAAGATATTGGCGCTGACCCAGGTCGCGGTGACGTGTTAGATAATGGTGCTGGCGCTGGTGTTGATGGAGACGTTTGTGGTGGCGGAACCACGTCAATTGTGGCTGGGTCTGTGGATGCAATAAACGGCGATGTCGTCAACAATGACGAGACTGCTGCTTCCACCAACGGTGCTGTTGATGGCACCCCGGATCAGATCGTTGCCGAGGTGGTGAACGATACAAACGTGGATGTTTCTGCTACTGAACTCACCAAACACGATGTGAAAATCGAGCCCTTTGACGAAGTGCCTCGTGACATTGTAGACTCAAAAAGACCAGCAGATGACCAAGTGGCTGATGTGAAAAAACAGAAATTGAACGGAACTACCGCCATCATCGTGGTACCGCCTACAACACCCCAGTTGTTCTACACTCCGTTGAAAACAGGATTGGTTTACGATGTTAGAATGAGATACCACGCGAAAATCTTCACATCGTACTTTGAATACATTGACCCCCACCCCGAAGATCCAAGAAGAATATACCGTATCTACAAGAAGTTGGCAGAAGCAGGACTTATCAACGATACTTCATTATCTGGAGTCGATAATATTGGTCCATTTATGGTGAAAATCCCCATAAGGGAGGCGCAAGCCGAAGAGATCTTGGAGGTTCACTCACCTGAACATTTGAAGTTTATCCAGTCGACAGAAAACATGACTCGTGAACAATTATTGGAAGAAACCGATAAGGGGGATTCGATCTACGTAAACAACGACTCGTATATCTCGGCTAAATTGTCCTGTGGTGGTACTATCGAGGCGTGCAGAGCCGTGGTAGAAGGAAGAGTGAAGAATTCTTTGGCAATTGTGAGACCACCGGGTCACCATGCTGAACCGGATACTCCTGGGGGTTTTTGCCTATTTTCCAATGTGGCAGTTGCTGCCAAAAACATGCTCAAAAACTACCCCGAGTCTGTGAGAAGAATCGTAATTGTGGACTGGGATATTCATCATGGGAACGGGACACAAAAAGCATTCATTGACGACCCAAGAGTATTGTACATTTCCATTCATCGGTATGATAACGGGAGATTTTACCCCGGGACTAGATTTGGTAATTTGGACCAAGTGGGTACGGGGCCAGGTGAAGGATTCAACATAAATATTCCTTGGAGAACTCATGGAAAACATGACGGTGACTATATTTATGCGTTCAACAAAATTATTGTTCCTGTAATCCATGAATTTGATCCAGATTTGATAATTGTATCTTCGGGATTCGATGCCGCAGATGGCGATATTATCGGTCTATGTCATGTTACCCCTGCTGGATATGGTTGGATGACTCATATGCTCAAAGGTATTGTCAAGGGAAAGATGGCAGTAATTCTTGAAGGTGGTTATAATCTAGATTCCATATCCAACTCAGCATTGGGTGTCGCTAAAGTGTTGATTGGTGAACCTCCAGAAGAAACCATTTCAAAACAACCTCAGTTCGATGCAATTGAAGTCGTAGATGAAGTTATCAAAGTTCACTCAAAGTATTGGAAATGCTTCCAGTTTGGCATTCCAAAAACGACCCTAGATGATATCTATGACCATGTGTACGATGAAAAAGTCAACTACAAAGTGATCAACGTTTCTGAAACAATACGAAGCTACCAGTTTAATGAACTCTACGAAAAGAAAAACTTTATCAGTCTACCTATAGTAATATCTCCCAAGAACGACGATAAGATCTTCACAACCGAACTACCAGAGAACACCGATGAAATGATAGCTGCGTCTCCCAATATAAATGATGCAGAAACAATAGTAATTACAGTTCACGATCCTCCAGAAATTTGGGCCAACATAAATCCACTCAATGGTACCATTGAACCTAATGGTTCAGTTGTCTTGCAGCATCCATTGTATGAAATGATGACAAAAATCGACTCTGAATTGGCCAAAAGTGCTCAAGAGAATGGACAAACTTTGAATGAAAACTCGATTGGATACATCCACATAAGTATTCCCTCGTATCAAATCCAAGTTCCTGGAGGCTTGGGTGCATCAACAAATACAACATACAATCCTACTATATTTTCTCAAGAATTGTTGTTGTACATCTGGGACAACTACTTAGCATACTTTTCGTCTCTTAAGAAATTGGTGTTTGTTGGATTTGGAGAGGCATATCAAGCAATTGTTGCGTTGTATAGCAAACGTCCATCACAAGAAATCAAAGACTTGGTGAAAGGTACTATCGGATTTATAAGTCGATCCTCTTTGAAGGCATTGGTACCTGTTATGGACGAATCAATGATTGATTGGTTCTACCAAAATTCGTTGATTTTTACCAGTAGTCAAAATCCATGTTGGTTAGGACAAAATGGACAGAAATCGAGTGGATCATCCGAGTCTAATGGTGCCGAGGATTCGTCGAAACGACCAAGGAGAAAGTTTGGTAGGGTTTTGAAGGCATCAGGTGACGGACTTTTTGATGTGATTAATGAAAAATTCGAAGAGGGTGTGGACTTTATTTTGGATAGTGTTGAAGATTATGGTAGTAGCGGAACAAGCTCTTAATTCAACCACCCGCACCAAGTCCGAGTTTGCATCCGTGATACGTGATTCAGTTTACTTAGAATAAGTGTACTATACAACTGTAATATTAGGTAGAAATTCAAAAGTTAGGTTTGAAAATGTATATTGTGAACGATTTCGCTACACATTTTTGTATGGAAAAGGGACGTAATCTGCGTTCGAGAGCTCTCTCCTTTTTTAAGCACAGCTTGGAAACCGCTTATTGAATTGTTTTTCCAAATCATCAAGATCAGGAATTGAAATTTCGCTAGAATCACTCAATCTTCTGTCGAACAGATTCTTTTCGGGTGATTTTAAGTACGTGGGCTTTCTTGGTTTTGGTGGTGGTTTCTTTCCATGACGAGACTCAACGACACTGTGAACGGAATTTTTAATTTGGATTGATGATCCTGATTGTTTTGAAACAGGTTCTGGTGTCCTTGCAAATCTGGAATTCACAGCATTTAGTTGAGCCTCAACTTTAATAGAACCTTGCGATGAAAGTGATAGAGGAATTTTAGGTGGACCTAATTTCTTTGAGTGTCTAGTTTTCTTGAGTTCCAAGGATTCGTTGGACGAATTGACTTGGTTAATACATCTCAAATCATACAGATCTGTAAATTTGCCATAGCCATGTGCCGTTCTTACCGTGGAGGCAGATTCTGACTCATTCAAGAGGTCTTGCATTCTTGAGGCAATAGACTTGCGGTCTGTGGTATCTCGTTTTTCCTCGTTTCTTTTCTGCGTTGTCTTCTTCGTATCACTAAGTTTTCTGGAATCACCATATTGTCCCTTGGACCGCTCATCAATCGATACATCGCTAGGTTTTCTCCCTCCCGTAAGTATTCGCTTGATGTTTGATATGCTAGAACGTTTGTTGCCATAGCTTTGGTTATTCCCAGTGTTGGTAGCAGATATACTATGATTAGACCCACCAGTACTGATACGACGTAGATGTTTCAGAAGTGAAAGTTTCATTGAGCCACCCGTATTGTTCTGTTCCTGTTTGCTTTTCAAAAACTCCAAAGTATCGTCTCTATCTTCCGACTTCCGTGAGTTTCTTACCATTGATTCCTCTGACTTTTCTACTTCCTTTTGGACGTAAACCTTTAGTGTGTCTTTGAGGGAGGTCATTGACTTGCTAGCATAGCTATGCTGCAAATTGTAATCCATTGGACCTGAAGCAATGGGCCTTGGGTACGATTTACTAATTGATAATCTCTTAGCATTTTTATCGAGAAGTTTAGACTTGTCTATCGATTCAAATGGATCTGGCTTTTCTGGCTTTTCTTGATTTTCTGGTAAAAACGTTTCTGACTTTGATGCCTTGAGTTTTTGATCCTGGATTTGCTTGCCAGGGTCATATGTGTGGCGTTCCAGTTGTACAGAATAAGGAATAACGTTGGGCAAGGGGACCCCTAGCATATTGACAATCTCTTCCAATAGTTGAGTTGCGTTCGGACGTCTTCTAGGATCTTCGCGTAAACAACATTTAATCATATTTTTCAATCTGTGTGAAAACATCGACCCTGGCTGGTCCTTGAATCTCAATGTCTGCGAGCTATGTAAAATGGCATGCTCCATTTCACTGAAATTTTGCGATTCAAATGGCGTCGTATAGTAACACAATTTGTACAAGAATACTCCCAATGCCCACACATCTGATTTGTCGTCTATGGCAAACCCTTTTGTGACGTCGATCATTTCTGGGGCTCTATACTGAGGAGTAGTATGCTGCATCAAATCCTCCCGCAACGTTTGCATTTCCTGAGAAGTTTTCGGTGGAGGTAAGTACGGCACCGAAGAACCAAAATCTGCCACCTTGTAGGTATTGTATCTATCAATCAAAACGTTTTCTATCTTGATATCTCTGTGAATAAGTGGAGGCCGTAAATGATGACACATTGCCACACCTATGGTGGTTTGGTACATGATTTGCAATATTTCGGGCTCGGTCAATTTGTGCACCAATCTTGTATTCATGAGATCAATGAGTCCTTTATTTTCACAATATTCCATGAGGAGAAACACTTCGTATTGCTGCTGGGTACCTGTTGAGTGGGGATTTTTTGTCGTCAATCTCGCAGCATGCGAGTCAATGTACGATACAATGTGTTTGTTCCCACGTAGTCTCCTCATGGCATCGACTTCTTGCCGCAACAAAGTTAGTTGCCGTTTTGATGGAACAACAACTCTTTTCAAACAGGCAATGTTGGAACCGTTGTAGCTCGGGGTGATGTAGCAAGTGTACACCAATGCAAAACCTCCCTGTGAAATGTACTTGATGATCTCTATTTCGTGCGATCCCACCGTCAATTTGGTACCACTGGGATACAAGTCTGAGGGAACCATTATGGACAACTCGAAATCTCTAAAAGCAACCGGTGTCTTCAGGCAAGACAAACAAAACCTGGCTGGTTTGTAACAAAAACCCAAAAGGCAAACGGATCAATAAAGAACTGCGGTTGAATTTATCGGTACTGGCTGTTTCAAGAATCCGAACAAATTATCCAGTTAAAATAGTGGTGGTCCGCAATAATCCAGGAAGAATCGATTTGTTTGTACTGTCCAAGCTGAGTAGACTCCGGACAACAACAATCTATATGCAATGGGTCTCCCGACTAAAGTACACCGGCTAACGGACTCTGAGTATGTGTAGGGTGGTTGTTGATTGCGTGTAAGGGAAAGAACCTGATTCGGCAAGATGGTAGCGCTAGATTTTTTTCTGATTTATATTCGTAGATTGATATTTAGGAGGGCAGTGAGAGAAAAGAGTGTGTTGTTTTGCAGCAACAGAGACAGTAAAAACTGCCGTGGCCAGGCAAAAAAGATGTTTTGCCTTGTCTTTTTTAAGGCTTTTTGTCAACGAAATGCTCCTGAGTTCTGAAAAGATGGTCTGGTACATGGTAGCGCCGCTATACAATACTAAAGCTTGAAACCACGTAGCGGAGAGGACGTGTTTTTAGGGCGATACCAGACAGCCTCGCGGGTTGGATCTGCGCCGAGGTTGTTTCTGTTGTAGGCTTGTCTGGTATGTGTGGAGTATTTACTCTTTGGCGAAATTTACTGGCTATACCTAACATCCATCATGTTTGTAGAATATAAATCTAAGGGTATAATAAGCATCTCTATAAAACTGAAACTCAAGAAAGGCAATCCAAGAACTAAAAAAAATTTGTTGCTGGTTCTTGACTACTCAGTTGGCACTTTTTCCACTGGCTTTCTCAAACCGTGCCGGACGAGTGCATTGATTCTGATACCCTCCCCCCATTTGACTAACACCAATGCACAAGCAAACCCAGACCACAACACAAAAGCACTAATGGTGCATGTCCATCCTACTCCGATGTTGTTGATACTTTTCAAACATGTGGCAGATGCAATTGCAGCAGCCAAGTATCTGGAGAAGTAACTACTTCCGATGGCATCACCACCTATTTCCGGCATTGAATCAACACAGTAGGTGTTGGCTGCTGGGAAGATGAAAGTTTGTGCTATCCCAGATAAAAACATAAAGATGATTGGCACTGCCATTCCTCCAACTTTTTGGTCAATCGACCACCCGTAGATCAACATGCAAACTGGATACACGAATCCCAACGGAATTAAGACAGCTCTAATTCTGTCTTCTGAAACTCTTCTTCCCCGAATCTTAATATACTTCTTCACATAATAATCTGCCCAACGACCTCCAAAAAAACTCCCACAAATATAGCCTACTCCTGAAGGTAAGTAGAACAATCCTGAATAGACGGGTTCTGTTAAGTTAAATCTGGGGTCCATGACGTATCTAATGGGTGTTAAAAGACTAAACATGGTGTACAACACACTAATGACGATCCAGCCATCAATTAGTAAGTTTGGGTACTTCAATGCAGTGATAACCCCAAAAGGATTGATTGGAATAAAAGTGAACTTTTTATTTGGGTTGGTCTTGCGCTCTTCCTCTAAAATTGCGAGGTATTTGATATTTGAAGAAGTCTCTGGTAAGCAAAGAAATGCGAGCACCAATGACAATCCTCCTATTCCACCTAAGACATAAAAGATAACTCTCCAGCTGGTGTACTGAACAATGATACCTCCACCAACTGCACCAAATGAATTACCCACCTGGGCACCAGCAATAATCCAAGCCATATGTTTTCCCCTTTCAGAAGGGATGTACAAATCACCAACGATGTGGGCGCCGATACTGAAAAACGAAGTACCGAACAACGCCGTCAACGATCTGAATACATAAAACATTGCTAAATTTTGCGACAATCCAACAATCACAGAACACACAGTGAAAATTGCCATGCAAAACAAGAACGTGAGCTTCCTTCCATAAATATCGGAACATGGCGAAAACAAGCAGGGGGAAATTGCCATAAATACACAGTAAACAGCATTGGAGATATTAATGACTTCACCAGATGTGTGGAAACGCTGCGCAATCTCAGGAACGGCTGGCAAGTACGCCAAACTAGATAACGGCGATAAAAACCCTGCGAGAGAAACTATAAAAAGACAAATTCCTTTTTGTTTTCTGCTGAACCTGTTGAACTTTTCATCCTTTGAAATCGACTCCGGAGTCGATGAGAGTGAGTGTTCAGACTGATGTGTTCCTATTGTAGTAATCTGCAACCCATCTTTTGGAGGTGCATTGACATCTCCATGTGCAGAATGGCATGGCTCAAACGAAGAGTTCTCGTCTTTCTCAGTCCCCTCTTTACTATCAGGCCCATCAAACACTACTGTGTCATGGGACAAGACGTGTTGAATGCTCGTCTCCTTACGGTCGTCGGCAATTGGGTTTGCTTCCAAATCAGTATTTAAAGCCATATTTGTATATATCGGAGTGGGCTTGGCAAGATTTGACAGCTTTACCGAGGAACACTAATTTCCAGCAAATGAACAAGAACTAGTGGTGGCTTAAGTGGAGCGGATATCTATCTTGACTCGATGACCAGAGCTAATGGTAATCACTTTGGAAAATTTGCCATTTATAAGCTTTCCCTCCTCATTTTTCGGAGCCTTGCTCGGAAACCCCGTAACTTTTCCTTAACCACGTTTGACGCCTTTTTCCACAGAGACCTAACGTCATAATAGGGCTCACGGCTTTTACACAATAGACAGTTATTCCGCCACATTGATAGTAAATCAGCCCTTTGTTCTTTATCCGAGCCTCTCTCGGAAAAGCGTCTTATCTTCATTATTGGCTGCCATGACTGCTAAAGGACCCTTTTTCGACTATGCTTCTAGGTTAAAGCTTCCTCCTTGCATAAATCGATGCAGGTGGCGCGCAATTTTCGGAACTTAAATCATGTCCGCATGTCAACTTCTTAGGTAATCACGTCAACCTCTGGACCTTCTTCCCTAGTATACACCACCAGGAAAACGATTTACTAAGGCATTTTACTCTCAATGATGTCATGATTGGCAGAAATGGCCGTTAGGTGTGGCCCAACTGCCAAGTCGCATACCGTTTCTGCCTCACATGAAACTTCCACCATTGTTTGACAGAGTCCTTTTCTCGACTTTAATCGGCAACGCAATGGTGAAGCGCAATGATTCAAACGCTGAAGGGTTTCACATAACTCATTTCATAGTTTCGTTAACTCAATCTGTTCCACCGTTTCGGATCCCAACGTGTCGCTGATCTTTTGGTGGTGGCTTATATGCACTATGAGAGTTTATGGACCTCATCGCGACCGATTAGTTATTCTACATTTTGAAATATGATGTAAATCCAATTACACAAATGAAACTCTATTTCGAGGCCGAGCAATTTATTAAACCCTCAAATGCACGTAATGGGTCTTTGCAGTCACGAATCTTTAACAATGGAAAGTTGACGAACAATCCCAAGCATGTGTATGCAGTGGTGTTTGAAACTTTGAAGTACAAACCCTACATTATGGAGGTGATTAAGAAATCCAAGATCAAACAGGGGCTCAGTCACGCCAAGCGTTTGAAAATTTCCGAGGAATTATTGCTCTTACTTGTTCACGATTTAGTCTTTTCCAAGCAAGGTAGAATACAGTCTGGCAAACATCCAATCAAAGAAGAAATTTTGAAATACAAGACCCGATTATCTGCCGAGTTCACAAAGTTGAAGTTGAGATATAAAGTTAAACTGGCCGGGGAACTACCTGTAGAATCACATGATGATGAAACCCCTGTAAGGTGGTTTAGAATTAACACCATTAAAGTGGATTCCCGTGAGTTTTTCAAGAGACATCCATTTTTCAAAACCTTACAACCTGTGGCGTCGTTTCAGGAGATCACAGAACCTGGGTACATTTATTCTGATGAGCATATACCGAACTTATTTGGCATTCATCCCAAAGAGAAGCTAACTGCTACTGATGCGTATAAACTGGGCGAAGTTATCATTCAGGATAGAGCATCTTGTTTTCCAGCTCACATTTTGAATGAAGTGTCGACAAATCAGCATACACAAATCATTGACGCAACCGCTGCACCGGGAAACAAAACTACTCATGCTGCATCGTATTTGTCCCAATTAAATGGTGGTGTTGTATACGCATTTGAACGGGATGATAGGAGAGTCAAGATCTTGAAAACAATGTGCGATAAGGCAACAGGGAAATCAGATGTGATACATGTAACCCACGCAGATTTTACCACTACTAAACCAGAAGATTTTCCGAAAGTTACGGGGTTGATCGTTGATCCATCTTGTAGTGGATCTGGTATTTTCGGCAGATCCATTGATAACCAGGAACAGGAACAAGATGAGGAAATAGATCAAGAGAGATTGGCTAAATTGGCCGCATTTCAGTTCACAATCGTCAAACATGCATTATCGTTCCCACTGGCGAACAGAGTGGTATATTCAACTTGCTCAATTCATCCTCATGAGAATGAAAGGGTTGTAGTTGACTTGTTGTCAGATAAACAGATAAAACTGCAAGGATGGAAGCTAGACACTCGTGAAAACGTCCTTAAAGATTGGCCAAGAAGAGGTTGGAAAGAGGAGTTTACTTCCATATCAAGCGATGAGAATGAATGTGAAAGACTTGCTGGTGGCTGTGTCCGATCAGTTCCTAAAGAAGATGGTGGTATAGGTTTTTTTGCAGCTTGTTTTGTCCGTGGATCATCAAACGAAGACAACAAATAACCGGCACTGGAGTTGCAAGTACATTCTGGTGAAGAAGATTTTGAAGAATGGGTCGGTTTCGATTAGGTTGACTGGCTAATTGGCTGCCATGGTCAATTGTTTTTACGAAGCTATTCGTAGCAAGCAAGAAACTTTTCCGCAAAGTTATACTCATCATATTATTAGATAACTAAAAAGTAGGTTCTCAAGATCTTGATGCTGAGGTTAGATGATTAAGGTTACAGTTAGTCTTCCAGGAGCAGCGCAATATCTTTACCAAGAAGATGGTCCAAATCCAGATTCTGGGGCTGCTTCTCTGATAGCAGTACCTAATTGATCCATGGTACTGGACGTATAGTCATTACCCCACCATCCAGGGAAGTTGGTGTTAGTCAAATTTAAACATAAGAAAATGAACAACATTGACCAAGCTAATCCAATATCCAAACCAGCAGATAAGGAATAGTTGTACTTAGACCACCAGTGGAACCACTTCTTCTTAATCCACCAACCGAAGGTTAACCCTACGGCACAGTACGAAGTGTAAGTGTAAGCTGTGGCTGGTGGAATGTATCCGGTACCAGAGAAGAAAACTGGGAAGTTGATCCATCTAATTGGTGAATTTGGCCATTTCTTCAAGAGTGCCCATTGAATAACAGGTAATGCTGCACCGATAATAAAGAAAAACAACAATCCGTAATAAAGCTGTCCGTGAGAGAATTGTCTTTGTGGTCCAATAACACCCCAAATAATAGATGCATTGAAGAACACTCTACCGTTAGGACAGGTGTAATTATCCTTTTGATGAGGTGAACACAATTCAGAAATATTACCGTATGACCATCTCAAAACGGCAACTTGAACCAATGAACCCCAAATGGATGCAATCAATTGTGCTGTGAACATAAGTCTAGGTGCAATTTTCATGTAATGTCCCAATTTCATGTCTTGTGCGAAAGTGACAGCTTGATTGTTGGTAATATAACCGTAAGTCTTGAAAAACATCATGGCTAATGGCTTACCTGGAACCATGTAACCAATAATAAATTCAGTGACAACATTCAATCCCACTGCAATATTTGTTCTGGCATAAATAATTGCAACTGGAAGTAAGAATAAAATAGCAATGAGAAGTGCAACGACAAGCGAATACACGGGCATTTCAGTTGGCCATGCTCTCACAGTTGCAACTGCCATACCAAAGAAAACAAGGAAAACAATCATGAACCACCAGTCTGGAACTTCTTTATAATTTTGCTTCATTAATCTGTAATGAACATCAGGTTTTTCTTTCATTTTGATTTGTTCAACAATTTCGGGACCATGGAACAAAGCAGTGTGGACAAGAGTGGCCAAAATCGATGCAAATGAAAGACCATACGAAATAGCAAAAGTTGTAGACAAAAACAATGGCGAGTATTCTTTGTAGGCTTGTTGGTTAAAAGTTAAAGTTTTTGTGTTGATGATCTTGGAAACATTGTACGAGTTGCCAAATCTATCGAAAGATCCAGATGAAGAGATTGGTAAGTATTGTGCATACCAAGTGTTGGAGTAATGAATTCCTGGAACAACAATCCAGAAAATGATAACAATAGATGCGAAAATCGTGGCAATGGTAGTTGCTGGTGGAATTAATGGCGATCCAATATATCCTGCAATTTGATTCCAGTCTAATGCAATATTATTTGGGATCATACCTAATCCTGTGGCTGAACCGAAAACTTGGTTAATGATGACATTGTTGGGCTTGATCCATGGGATCCATGAGAAGTTGGATAATCCAGTGAAGATATAACCTGGGAACCAGTAGTAGACAAAACTACAGGCAAAAATAATTCCGAAGAATGCTAAACGCGAAATCTTCCAGCCATTTGCAGGGTGATTTTCGTTAACATGCATATTGGTCAAAAAGGTGGTTGTAACCAAATTGGCAGGCCAAATTGCAGAACCTGGGTAAACTACAACTCTTCTCATAACACCACCCAAAGCAAAACCAATACATTGTGTTGACCAAATAGCTAAGAGCTCAAACCCCCATCCGAAATCAGAATTATAGAACTTGTTCTGTGCCAAAAAAATATCGGTAGCATAGGCTGCACCTCCACCAAAAGAAACATTAGCCATGACAGTAATAACAGTGTGTTCCTTAATGTTGAATGGACCAGGGTTCAAAGGGATACCAAAAATCTTCACATCTGGCATAATTCTGTACCATGCTACACCAATTGGCCATGCCAAAATCGATGTAACAAATGTAGTCATAGAAAACGATGGTGCATGGAAAGAGAACAAAAGATTCATACCACAACCAAGTGTAGTCAAAGCCATACCAATTACCCACATTCTGATGGTAGATTGAGGTAAAGTGGGATCATCAGTGGAAGGAACAGCAGCTCTAACTTCGGGATATGGTGAATCATCTTCTACGTGGACACCGGCATAGTCGTCCTCGATAATATCTTCTATCAAATGCGAAGTAATTGGATCAAATTCGCCAGACTTGGACACAACTAAGTCGAGAGGGACTTCTTTTTTGACATCAAAATCACTAATTTGAGCCTTCTCGTCATTAGCGCTGTGATCAGGACTGTGATCAGAGCTGAGAAACTGTTTGATTTTTTCCATCGTCGATCAAATCAAACAAGATATAATTTAAAACTAGCCCGCAATAAACTATTCTTCAGCGATGAAGTCAAATAAGTTACGGAAAGTTTTCTGTATTTAAATTTGAATCTATATTGTTCAACCCACACAATAATAGCACCTATTTACCGTAAGGCAAACAATTTAAGTGCAAGTATGTAGCTGATAAGCAAATAATATGAGGCATACGAGGCTTTAGAATCGTGCAGACGTGCTTCTATGGACGAAATGCCGAATAAAAAAGTGCTTCGTTTAACTCATTTCGAACTCAATTTTGCAACCACTGATTAGAAAGGTTTCTGATGTAGGTTGAACTCTACTTTTGACATAGCCAAGTCTTCATAGAGTGGACATCTCTTGGCTGTATTCTTTCTTGAACCAAAAATTTAGTTTCCGTACAGACTGAGAAGACCCATTTGTTTATACGGCTCTTTAATTTAAAAAATAATTCAAAATCCATAGATTGGACGGTGGAACGAGTTTCGTATCGCAACCAAGATTTCATTTGAAGACGATTGAATCGATGGCCCTTCTATCGATCCTCATTAGTTTATGGCAGCTGTGACTTGTTGCACATCGCTGCAAAATGTTTACATCTTTTATATTTTCATCGAACAATTTACTATCCACAAGATCCATGGAGATAGTCGCTTATGTACCGTATATCAAATCTGTGTATTTACTGTGGCTGTTTAGTGCACCTTAATCCTATCGGGATGAGCTAATAATGGACTATCATCCTGAACCCTCTACTATGTAGCTGCATCCCAGAGAAGGAAAATAACAAAAAAATTTTTGAAACCTATGCACTATTTTATACAGGATGTCTAATATTTTTTTGTAAAAGTGAGCAATGATATATTTTACTGTAGCATCACGTTGAAAATATCTTGTGAAATAATCACTATTATCTTAATATTGCAATAATTTTTTAGCCTTTATCGCAATATTTTCACAGAGTCGGATATTATCATTCTGCGTTTGCCCGTTTGGCTTCATGGCTGCACTTTACCCCGAATTAATGAAGCCATTTGATAAGTACATTGCTAAAATCGCGTTCGCCCCTTGCCGCCCACGCCGAGGCTTCTCTTGACCCTTCTCTCTGGGCAACCCTTCCACCCATATGTTGCGGGGGTGTAACTGTATTCCGATTTACATGAGAAGCACAATAGTGTTGTAAAATGATATAGACCAATGTTTTCTACATATAGCTTACGTAAAAAGATTGCGTGTCAATTTGACGCCGAACCCGCTCAATTTTTCTGTACGAGAGATGAGCCGTTTGTATATCGATGCCTTCCCGAAGATAGGAGATTGGCAATTATTAGTCATGTGCCGTAATCCACACCTCGGTACTGGCGAACACCTATGACTTCGGTGAAAGGTTGGCCGGAATTCTGAACACTTTATTTTATCTGCAGAAATTTGACAATCGATCTTACGGCAGTAAGACGCTGACGCTATGGCACATTTGGTTATCTCCATCTATTTGCGAATAAGATTGGTACCACACTCAGCATCAAATGATTTATTGCTCAAACTTTGAGACACAAAAGTTGGGAACACTATTTTCCCCGTTAATTTTCATGCTAGAGAATTCCTCATCCCCCATGGCCACCTCCATGTGGGAACTTAATTTCAGATAAAATGAGCCATAGGGATGTACCCAAAGTTTATACAGCAAACAATGAAAGGTAAAAAAGCTATTATTTGAAGCGGATCTTGCCTTACAATATAATAACTCATTCCCATGTCAGATCAAATCAATCGCCTATTGTTATTGTGTCAATGTCACCTATCACCACTAATAGTAAACCGAAATTTTTTGCGATACAACTAATAATCCACAATGCTCTTCCTTCAAGTTAAATTGTTTGACCTACAAATCAAAACCGTCGTGCCACTGCAGTGGATGTATCTAGCACTAACTACACATTCAATGACAACAATAATGCGAATACCAGATTGGTAACCAGCATCAATTAATCAACTTGAGCATACATCACCCATGTTGCCGGCCACCGAGGTAGTGCATGCTAGTAATCGTCCGTCGTCACAGATAAGAAGCGATATTCGGTGTATATATGCAATACACTACTTTGATAATGCAACAATTCGTTGTCACACGATGAAACTACATCACCATCAAACTCTTTGTGATTCGCTGGTGCTTACAAGATCATCTTTCTGCTATTGTTTTGCATGATAGTATGCTTATCTGTGTCAAGTCATGACGTTAATTCTGCTGGTACGACTAAAATTCAAAGTTTCCTGCATTTAACACGAAGAATCAGACCCTTTCAAAAGAAATGGTTGAAGCGATAGGGGTCGTGTGCACTTGTTGGTTTCTCGCCAATTCTACTATGCCCTCTTGTGTTTTGTGTTTTTGTGGATTTTTCCCACTGACACTACAACTGTGCTAGTCAGATATTACGTAATCGTATACCTCACCTGCAGTATGATATCTACATTTGGGAATTTTGTAAACATCTTCAATATGGTTCAAAACAAATCTAATACAGCATTTGAAAGGCGAGAAAGTCGTAATTTCGTTGTCGTTCTTGTTGGTATTTGGAGTGCCTAATAGACAAGCGATAGTGTCATAATCCCTTTAACGATGGCAGATTCGTCGATTGACTCTACAAGTTCAGAACAAGACCATGACGATTTGAACCTAGATTTGCATGACTTGGTGGGAAACGAACCCTACAGCTCGCCCCAGAGTCCTTATTTTACCACCAGCCCCATTTCAAGTCCTTTGAAAAAGTACGGTCTAGCTCCCACGCCTTTGAATTGCGGAATGGGGCTTTCGAAAACACCTATTTTATCACCATCAAATCAAGCAAACAATATAACAAACGAGCTTTTTCAAGTCACGTCTAATCGTCGAAGGCTACATCAGCACGAGCAATACATTTCACTAGACGACGATGTCTTTGCTCCCGTGAAAAGATTAAATAATGACAAATTTGAAAAGATGGTAAATGATTTGAGAATGAATGGGCATCAGGATGGTGAATATTTTGATTACGAGTTGGACGACCAAATGAGATCACGATTTTACAAAGGGAGGTTCAACAACAAACCCCAGTTCAATGTTGATGCCCCGAGTGAATTGGACAATCACCTTGATACTTACCTCGGAGCTAACGAAAACAAGGAGAATGATATATATTCTGATCCCTTAAGAGTCAACAAAATTGACAACTCCATTACCAAGTCCAAAAAGCAGATATTCAAACCTTCAAGAAGAATACTTTCTACGACAAATGTCAATACCAATAGAAAATCGTCGATACCAGTACTACAACCTATGCCAAATGTGACAAACATCCTGAATAAAGACTCGTCAACAAACACCTCTCCAAGACGTATCTGCATACCAAAACACAGGACGAGTCGGCCAGGAAAGCCATCGATACGGTACAACGACAAAAAGACAAAAATTTTCATCGTGGACTCGCTGACGGGACAAATAAACGATGCCACGTTGTTTGGAACCGAGTTGAATGCATCTAATTGTGACGATTTCCCCCTACCGGAAAATGTCAACGAAATTGTACAGATCCCCACTAATGATGATAGCAAGAAAAAATCAAAAATGGCTATTATCAAAGTTTTGCATAATAAGTACTTCAATGATGGCCTCACAACCTTCGATCCCACCACAGGGTTCTACAACCAACGCCAATTCGACATCCACCGGTCGGCGTCCAAAACTGGGGTCGAAGTGGTTGGCCAGTCTTTGAACCAACAGCCTCCTCCACCGAACACTACAAAACCTACTGTTCATTGGGCAGAAAATTTAGAATGGTAACGTAATAATATTCTTGTATACGATTAATGGGCATAATGGATGATAGAACCACCGTACTGAAATACGTAGGCTCACCACGGCAATAGCACGATAGCTCGATAGCTCGAGCCGCACATGCACCGCACCTCCACCGCACTGCCACCAGACAAACGGCGTAGGGCGTCCAGTCGTGTGCTGGGGCGGACTGGTGATCTTCACCTGAAACTCCACTCGTGCACTCCAGGTTGTCGCGTCAAAACAGACACATACGCCAGATTGAAAATTCATTAGTATCTGTTGACACTCCAACATGAGTACATTCTTCGACGAAATCAAGGCATCATACGCTGATGTTCCAATCACAGACAGTAAGATTGATACTGCCAAGTTTTTGGATGCGTCTGAAGGATTAGTCAAGTTATTTGATTTATTGGGATCGTCAGCATTTGCTGTTGTCCAAAATGATATGAACGGCAACATCAAAAAAATCCGAACTAAATTATTGTCTGACCCGGCTAATGCATCCACTTTACAAGACTTGATTTTGTCTGAAGCTGGCACCAAGACAAAAACTGCTACTCAAGGATTATTGTGGTTGTGTAGAGGGTTGGAATTCACCGCCCAGGCCATGAGAGAAACCGTCGATAATCCTACTTCCGAGTTGACCAAGACCTTCACCGACTCGTACTCCAAGACTTTAAGTCAGTACCACGGGATGTTGATCAGGCCCGTGTTCAAATTGGCCATGAAGGCCTGTCCTTACAGGAAGGACTTTTTCGAGAAGCTCGGCAAGGACCAAACTGTAGTTTTGGAAAAGTTGAAAGTGTGGTTAGCTGCACTTGAAAACATCGTGCAGATCATCATGGCCTTCTTTGCTTCCGGTAATTACGGTAAGGGTTTGTAAACATATATATAGAAAATTTAGATTTTCAATTTCGACAATAGGACGTGTTTCGATACGAGCAGCATCAACATGGAAGATTTTAGATAGTTGACTTTACTTGCCTTTAAAGTAGAAAGTATTGTAGTTGTTCAAGGGTTTATTTCAATATTAATACCTTAATCTATATACACATTTAATATCAAAAAAAACTATAGATCACAATTCTAACATTCTCCTTAAATTGAGCTTGACATACAACAATTATTTCAACGCAACGAGTCTATTCCTCTTGACCGATTTTTTTAGTTTCTTCCATTAATTCATAAAGTTGGTGAATTTGTTCGTTGGACATCTTTTCCAAATCTTGCTTGCGCAATTTGCCATTCACCCACGATCCACCATCCAACTCACGTAAATAGTCTTGCCACTGGGTCAAGAACCCCACGATGTGCAAAGGGTTATCGATTTTTTGGTGTGCTTTGAACTCGGCTTTAACGTATTGGTCTCCTAAAAATCTCAAGTCGCTTGGTAGTTTCGTAATATGAGCCCGCAAAATTTGGCGATATAACTTCAAAGGTGGCAATAACGGAGCAACATCTCTTTCTGGACGACGTGGTCTTATTAGTCTGACTAAGGTTGGTCTCATTTGGTACGGATAGCCACAGTACAATTTTTGATGTATCAATTTTCTTCTTGTGTGGAGGACTGTGTTTTCGAAGTTCATAATAAATCTGGCTGCAAAATTGATAAGACCACAAAGCACGTAAATTCAGCAAATTATAATTTGTAAGTGTTGTTTGGTTGTGTTTGTTTTGTCCATCTTACTAATTGGCAATTTTTGGCTCACATGGAGGTTTTTAAATATTTCAAGTGGGATCCCAGCAGCAAATTTTGAGCAAGTGTGTCTGTTTAGTATTGCAGTTGCGGTATCAGCTAGTTGTCGCAAATTTGAGAGTTTAAGGAAATAAACCTACCATAGCAAAGTATTGGAAGAAAACAATTGGATATCGGGAACTTCCTTAAGGCTTGAAGATGAAATATTTAAAGTGACTGTGTTACACTCATGGAGAATTGATGTCGCCAGTCTTACAAATATGCTACAGCTGAAACTTGAAAAGTATTGAGAGAATTTGAAGACTGATTGTTTGGAAATTGTTCTACTCTGAAAAAAGTTCATTATAGCAACATTTTTTTTCATGTTTATTACTTTTTTTGACAAAATCCGTTAAAACTAAGCAAGTCTTGACAAAAAACAAGAATTGCTTTTGAATATCGAATTCATCTCGAGAAGGAATTCCCTAAGTTGATTTTGATTCAATTGACTTCTCGATGCTCTAGCCATAATGAATTATTGCCTTTTACACTAAAGCTCACAATTCCAAGTACTCATTGCTTATTAAAGGAAATTTGAAATAAATAACCCACCACTTTTGGATGTGTAATCTTTGATTTGTAGAGACTCAAATCAAAACGCTAAATTTTCTTTGGTTGATTTCGCTTTGGTCGACTTTGCAATTTTTGTGGAGTCTGAACTCCGGACCTCGTATTCGAAACGAGGTCCCATGGGCAAACAAACAAATTGAGCGCAATACAAAAAATTATGCGTGTGCATTGCTTAGATATCCTAAAGTAGATACCTTAATGTTTCATATATCAAACCAAGACTAAAACTCCCTGGGGTTTTGTGTGCTCACTTGTCTTCACCTCAACACAACACAGATCGCTCAGTAGTCATGGCGAAACTAGACCCTTCCCCTGAGACTAAAATTAGGCTAAAAAATCTACTTAAGCCAAGCCGAAGAGATGCTAAATCTATTTTAAACTAATAGCCATATTAGGTATAAATCCCATGCATACTCTCTTTTCTAAACGGTTAATGGGAGTGTAGGTAAGAAAAATACTTTCGTATACATTTCAGAAAATCTGCAGACAATTCCCATTCGGTATATATTGTAAACGAAAAAGTCCACTTCCCAATCGGGAAGTTTGCAACCGATCCTGTGGATAACGAGTTTTCCTAATATGGTAGTTTCGTTTTCGAAGGGAATCCTACTTATATAGTTGGAAACTTGCTAAGCGTTCGGAAAAAATCGATACAGCTTTTTATAATTGATAGTTGGTGTTGATACGATCAAACTTATCAAGTGCAAACAATGAGATTAGGATCAGTAATCGCACTTGCGACTGTTTTGGCCCCATTTGCCAATGCTGCACCTGCAAGCAATGGAATTATCACCAGACAAGAGATTGAATCCACTTTAGCCGACTGGGTTGAATCTCCAGAGTTGGCAAAGAAAGACAATTCACAATTCATTGACTCAATCATCTCGTCATTAGGTTCTTCCGATTTGTTGAAACAATTTGCTTCTCAAGTGGGACTTTCTTCACAAACGCAATCACAACTTTTGTCGTTGATTTCGAACTCCAAAGTCAATATTTCCTCGATTGCCTCAGCATTGGAATCGTCTGACTTGTATTCCAAGTTCTACTCGCTTGCTTTGTCCGACCACCAAACCAGAGACATTGCAATTTCCCATGCTAAAAGATTATATCAAGCTGGTGAATTGAACTCAGATTTACCAAACACCGAGGAAAAGCGTCAGGATGAACAATTACCACCATTATCCGAAAGAGACCACCAATACATCGACAACGTCGTAAGATCGTTGGATTCTTCTGACTTATTGGGTGAGATAACCGATGCAATCTTGAACAATAAAGAAGCTGCTTCAGAATTGTTGTCATCTGCATTCAATAACGCCAAGGTCAATGATTTGTTCAAGTCGATCAAACAATCTGGTATTGTTTCTTCCATTTTCGACCTGGCATTGTCCAACTCTCATTTAAAAGCCAGATTCGCTGACGAGGTATCATCCCAAGTTCAACAAGGACTTGTTGCCAGAGCCGATATTTTCGGTGAGGCATCGTCTACAACTGTAGCTGCTGCTTCCACTACTACCACTGGTGGTGGTTTTTGGGCTGATTTGTTTGGCGGTGACGCTACTACTACTATCACTTCCACCACATCCGTTGCATCCCCATCTGCTACCTCCACCTCCTCAAGTAGTTCTAGTTCAGGTGGAGGATTCTGGCATGAAATTATTGCTATTATCGAGGATGTTCTTGAAGCATTATTTGGAGACAAATCTTCTGGTGAGAGTTTGTTTGACGAAATCATCGATGACTTATTCGGATCTTCCAATTCTACA
Source organism: Suzukiozyma manassasensis (assembly GCA_030569175.1). Classification (NCBI taxonomy): domain Eukaryota; kingdom Fungi; phylum Ascomycota; class Pichiomycetes; order Serinales; family Debaryomycetaceae; genus Suzukiozyma; species Suzukiozyma manassasensis. Next base: position 815,790 of record JAJMKC010000006.1, on the reverse strand, counting down.
TCCTCAAGTTCATCGTCGAGTGGTGTGAGTTTTGGTAGTATAATCGGTAGTGTCGTTGAATCTATCATTGATGATTTGTTTGGCGGCTCATCCTCATCTTCCAAGACAACCTCCGCAGCAGCTTCAAGCCCTACATGTACCAAGATTGGTTCATCAGGTAAGCAATGCTGCTCCAGCAAGAAAGCTAAAAGAAACGCTCAAAAGAGAGCATTAAAGAACATAATCAACCAAAAGGTCACTGAATCAATTGTGAAAAGACATGACTTAATGAAAAAGAGAGACGAGCTCTTAACAAAAAGATCATTCATGAGAGCAATTTAGAATCTCGCTTCAATTGCTTCAAGCCATACCTAATCTTCAATTCTCCATCCTCATGTAATACCATTAAATAAACTTGTTATTCGGATAATTGCATTTGTAGAAATACATAAACCACTCAACAAAGTCGGAAACTGAATCCAGTTCTTCAATTAAAAGAGGAACTTATTCTAGTGTCTACAAAAGAATTTGACTTAATCAGGAAGGATTCACAAACGAAAGTCCATGAACAATATACGTTGGAAAGTTCCTTATACTCACCTTACAAGGTACTTTAACCGACAGAACACTTCTTCAGTGTGGTTTCTGAAAACAGTAAGTATTGTTAGAGCAGGTTTGGCTAAATAGTAGTAACTAGTGTTCATTATTTCACCACAGCAACGGTTTTGTCCAATTCTCTCGAGGAACGGACGATTATGCTACAAGGTACGGGATTCTAGTTCTCAAGGTTGTACCACCGAAAAACCATGCGATCTACAGAAAATAGAAGAGCATCTGTTGTAAACCTCTCATTTTGGGTTGTTTGGGTGAGTGGGTACATCCAGTCACGCCAGTAGTTCAAAGACGGAAATTTGCAGAAGAGGCAACGAGAGCAACGGGGAAAACGTCTTGAAGCCTCGCCCGTATCCAGGAATCGAATGTTGATTTAATTTAAGCAATTTAACGAATATCATACTACAAGCCATTCGAAGAGCCTCTTGAACAAAACCGTCATGTTCCTAAAGAGTCTGGGGCCTTACAATCAACGATATCAAACCATTGACCATGTTGGTCAACCTCAATTCCTATTCACTCCACAATCAAACACTTCGTAAACATATCCAAGGCTTTCCGATATGGCACTAGCGAAATGTAAACACCCGAATCCCGCACGAACCACAAACGCCAAGGACCCTTGGTGGTGATGCTCAATCTTGCTTTACCCCATTAGGAGTAACGCAAAGTTTAGCCCCCCTCATCCCACAAGTCTTCACGGAACTAAAATCAGGAACCAATCGAGAAAATTACCAAATATAGACAAAATTGTATGCGTGAGGGAACCTTGCCCAAACAGGAAAGAGTCTAACTATATGCACCACAATTATTTTTTTCCTCAATTTTTTGTTCATATGCAAGATATAGTCACCGATGTCCCACAAAATTACTTAAAACAGCAGTGCCATTACATAAGCTACACTAATTGAGTTATAGCACGAATTACCGTTTTGGGGAGGAAAACTTTGACTAAAGTTATATATTTAACAAATCGTCCCACCATGGTGGATTCCAGACCAAAGTGGATTTTTGTTTAGTTTGTACTTTGGTGTTTCTCTTTCGTTCATTTAATTCCATGCCATTGAATTAAACATGAAGATCAATACAATTGTTACTTCTGTGGTGGTTTATTCGCTTGCAGTATCGGCTGCAAAAAACCACGACGATGTCACCACCAACAAAAGGTCGATTTCTTCCTTTCTAAGCAGCCTTTTTGGTTCTTCTGACAAACTGGACGCCTCAGCCAATGCTGCCGTGTCAGCTTCGTCGGGAGGTGCTGGTGCTGGTGCTACTGCTGGTGCCACCGTGAATGCTGGTGGTGTGAATGTGGCTGCTTCTGCCAACATTGATGTTTCTGTTGGAATCAATACAGGATCTGGTCCCGCGGTGAATGGTACGTCGTCCCAATTTAGCTCGCCTACTGTGTTGACCACCACCAGTTCCACCAGTTCCACGAGTTCCACCTCGCCCACCTCGTCATCTTCACCTTCGTCATCGCAATCCTCCGCATTGTCATCGTCAGCTGATTCTTCGTCAGCTTTTTCATCATCAGCATCCACAACCGCAAAGTTTAATCTTTTTGCCGCCATCGGTAGCTCAGACACCGAAGATGAATACTGTGACGAAGAGTCTACTACCACCACTGGTAACCCAACTACCACTGCCCCAGTCACCACTACTGGTAACTCAGCTACTACTACTCCTACTACTGCTGCTTCAACTACTACTGCCGCCCCATTTAATACCCCATCCATTGGTGCAAGCAGTTCCGCCGCAGCAGCAGCATCAAGCAACTCTGCAGCCCACGCCAGTAGCCCGCCAAACCTGACTACTTCTACTTACAGCAGCAGTCCATCCGATGATTTAGAGTGTGACGAGACTGATTCCGATACTACTCAACCTACCACCACTCCTACTACTACACCAATTAGCTCGATACCATCGACCACCGCAATCGAGCCTACAACCACTGGTGGAGTTTCTAGCTCCAGCAATGGAAGTAGTGGTGGTGCAAGTTCCCACGCCAGTATTCAAAGTAGTGGTGCAAATTCCAACACGAACACTAATAGTGGTGCTGGAGGATCAAGTCAAATAACCTCAATTCCAACTTCATCAGATGACGAAGAATACTGTTCTGACGAGCCAACTACTACTACTACCCCTACTACTTTGAATCCAACTAGTCAGGGCTCCTCAGCTAGTTCAAACCCGACTACTGGAACAAATCCATCTAGTGGAACAAATCCAACTAGTGGATCGAATCCAACTAGTGGTTTCAATAGTACAACTGGTGGTTCTAGTGGAGCTTCTAGCATCACTGGAAGTTCTAGCCGTGCTAGTGGAAGTCCTTCTGGAACTCAATCAACTTCTTCGGACGAGGATGAATATTGTTCAAGCGACTCATCCAGTAGTACAACTACCGGAGTTGGTCCAACCAACGGATCTAATGTTTTGCCAACTAGTGGTGGATCTAGTGTTTTGCCAACTAGTGGTGGATCTAGTGTTTTGCCAACTAGTGGTGGATCTAATGTTTTGCCAACTAGTGGTGGATCCAACACTGCAACATCGTCCGATGACGACGAGTACTGCCCAGACGACTCAACTTCTCCAACTCCAACTGGAACTGGTGAATCAACAAACAGTAACGGTACCAATGGGTCGAGTGCTACTGAAGATGTCACCACCTCAAAAACCACCATTACTACTACTCAAGAGCCAACTACAATTACCACCACTTCTAAAGGAACCACAATTACCACCACTCAAAAAGGTGGGGTTTCTACGTCGGTTTCCACAACCACATACGTAGTTACTGACACTGATGATGAGTACTGTGTCGAAACTACTTACACTACCTCAAAAGTCACAGTCACCACCACCGTGAATGGTGCTGCTCAGACTTCCACTTATTACACAACTTACACCGTTGGAGGTCAAGAAGAAGCAAGTACTACCATAGTCCAAGTTACCCATACCAAGACCGTGGCCGGTATTGCAGTGACCACAACCTACTATTCGACCTACACCGTTGGAGATGACGAAGAAGAAGATTGTGACGATGTGACTATTACCACAGTCCAAGTTACTCTGACCAACACTGTGGCCGGTATCGCAGTAACCACAACCTACTACTCGACCTCCACCGTTTCTAACCCAGGAAATGGCGGAATCACAAATGCAGCTGATCTTTTCACTGATTGTGATGAAGTTACCGTAACCTACACCGTTACTCAAGGTGGTGTTACCAAGGTCACCACCACCGCTGTTCCCGCAGAGGATGTTACCGTTCAATACCACACAGATGCTACCACCACATACTACACCACCATTGTCTATCAATATGACGACGAAGAAGACTGCGCACCAACTGCTAGTGCTACTGGATCTGATTCAGCATCCTCAGTATTTGGCAGCATTTTCGGAGGAAATAGTGACGAATGCGATTCATCGTGCGAATGTGAAGACGACGACGATGATGACTCTATCTGGGGATGGTTATTTGGTGATGACGAGGACGACGAAGAAGAAGAGTGTGACACATCATGCACATGTGAAGAAGACGAACAAGACGAAGAAGAGGCCGATTGTCAACCAACCACCATTGTTCAAGTATCGACTAAAGTACGTAGAGATGCTACTATTGCAGCCGAAAGTACTGTGATTCAAACATCCAGTCAGTCTCAAGCTACATCACCAGTTATTGCTCAAGCCAACAACGGTAATAAGGTTTTCGGGAACGGACTCATGGCAGGAATTGTCATGTTTGTTGCTGCCTTATTCTTGTGAAGACAATAATCAACTAATTGCGGGTCAATTACAAAAATCACAGATTGCATTTGTACATAACGTGTACATGTTGTACTAATTCCTACGACTCTTTATATCCAGTTAACGTATATTTCGTGATCTAGAATTATAACTAATTAATACACAGTTATTTTTTATACACAGTTATTAGCAAAAATGTGTTTGTATTACACAGCTATTGATATTTCAGTGCTCTTGATACCCAACGATAGAATGGAAAATGTACGTCAAGTATTAAAGTTGATTTTATGAAAGAGCAAGCTGCGAAAAATACTCTACTATTGGACCAGGTATGATTGACCATATCAGAAAAGGTATTAACTAATCTGAAGGGCGAGTCCAAATGCACTAGTTGTTCTAGTTGTGCTTAGCAGAGCCCAGAATGATAAATTTAGCACAATGGAAGAAAATGAGAGGATGTACGAGACTGTTTTTAGAGATCATAGTGAGAAAGTAACAAAAAGGGAGCAAAACCAAGTGAATACGTAGCCACGTCGGTCCTCACTACTCTGCTTGATAACACTGACAATCACAACTCAATGTCACAATTAACATAAATGAGAAATCTACCAAACTACAAAGAATTACATTGTTAGCAGAGAATGGGGACTTAACAATACAATACAAATCACGCCGTTGTGGTGCTGTTGTCTAGCGGACAAAATGTAGTTAAGCCCAAGCCTTTTTTTCAAGAATAGCACCTCTTCTAGCAGAGTTTGTTGCCTTCCCAGTGATGCTGTCTTGTGTGGTTCCACACAGCAATGTAAGCGACGTAGAGTAGTGTAGCCTACACAGTAGTTTAGTTCCCTTCCGCATCTCAGTGGCAAGAACTCTCGGTAAAAGTTCGTCTCTTTGTATCTAGTTGGTTTTGCTTTCTGGGCGGCGTCGTGATTTCTCGATAGGGTGATTTGGTTTTCATATAAGAATTGTGAATCTTTATTTATTTCTTTGTTTGTCTCAAGCGTTTGTTATCGTCACTTTCTCCGTTTGTTTGTCTCGTCACCTATTACTTTGTTTGTCTCCGTCTACCATCACATAATTATCTATGAAGAATGCAAGTGGACCGGCAAACGTTGTTCTTTTTCATGTTGATGTTCATCTTTTTGACGTTTCAGAATGGTAACGATCAGCCCCACTCAGACAACGACAGACAGACTTTGCTGTTGTTTCACCACCAGCTAAAAGAAGCGAGGAACGAATTGATCCAGTCGCTGTACTCTGGTGGCTACGGCAACATCACCGGGTACCACTTGTCGTACCAGGATCTTCTTGATGGCAAGAATGTCTCAAACCACCACTTCGACCAAACCCACCCATGGCAAGAAACTCAACAATACTCCATATTGCCCAATGCAATATCGCAAGAGGTGTCACGGTTCTGGTCCACCGAGGAAGTTTTGGATGAGTTATCTAAAACATATCTTTTGAACATCTCCGGAGCTGCCCACGGCCAATTCACTAAAATCGCTGGGTTGGACCTCACCCCGTACAATTGGTCCATGCCTCAATACCTACAAGCATACTATGACTCGCAGGCTCAAGAGAAGTATAATGATGATAACCAGCGTTACAAAGACGACCCAGACACATACCCCAAACCTGAGCCCCCAACCACATATGTCGACAAGATTGGCAATCTTACGTTTGACGCGGGGAAAATCTCCATCAATATCGCTGCCGATGACTACAATTACAAAAATGCCGATGTCGCCAAGTTGATACGGAATGCCTCCGAAGAGATTCACGACGCTGTAGTCGCTAGTGTAAGAATCAACTTGAAGGACGACGACGAAGCCCACGACCACGAAATCGAAACCCAGGGTATATATTTCCAATCGTTGGGTAGTCTAGTTTCTGTGACGAAATCGGCCAAATTTTTGGGTATATATGGGTTAGACCACCTAGTCTTGAACAATGAAAGGTTCAACAAGTCAAAAACTTTGATGACGCAATTGTTGAATCTAACAAACATCGACACAGACATCACCATGGACGATATGTTTGGATACATGTCGACATCGATCGAAAGATGTGAGCTTATTTCGTATTTCCAGTTTAAGAAAACCAACTATAATACAAAAGAATGGCGCGAAATCGATGAGGAATTACTAAACCCTTCAGGAAAGCCCTTACCATCGGACTTGCTGGGATTAGAGATAGAGAACTTTTTGCTTTATTCTCCAGATTGCGGTATTGCAATCACTCAAAAATCAAATACACAATTCACCGGATGGAAAACTGAAATTTTGAATAGAAAACTAAAGAACGTGTTAACTGGATTACTAGTTTTGGTTTTCTTACAACTAATACTTTATCTTAGACAAGTCAAAATCACAAGAACCCCTGGCCAATTAGCATCCATTTCCCTCAAAACGTTATACTTTCTTGGCTACCAGGACTCATTATTGGCGTTGATGTTCTTACTAATTTCTACGTTGATCGAAGATTTATACCTAATTTTGGCCAGTATAGCGGTCGTTTCATTCATAATGTGTGGGATATTCGAATTAAGGTTCATGGTGGCAGTAGCGACAACACAAGTTAATGAACGTGGAGCGTCATGGTGGGAAATATTGAGAGGAAGTACAAGAGCTAACAATAACGATAATGATGATGAGAATGAAAACACCCCTACCACAACAAACGCACCCACGCGAACAACTCCTCCAAATACCAACCTGACTCCTCTTAATACGGCAGCTCAAGGGGCAACAATAGCAACGCCTGTGGTGACTTACAGTGAGGAATCGGCGTTTTCCAACAGCATATTTGCCATTGGGTTTACCTTGACTTTAATATCAACATTTTTCATTTTGAATGCACTCATTTGGAGAACGAAATACAGAAAGATATTTGAGTTCGTTGGGTTGATTTTCACCAATTCTTACTGGGTACCCCAGTTTTTCCGGAACACGTTAAAAAACCGCAGAAAATCCTTTTCTTGGGAATTCGTGATAGGAAGTAGCATAATTCGGTTGATTCCTGTTGCGTACTTTTGTTTGGTCACTTCAAACCCATTAAGACATCACTACGACCCAATTTTGGTTTTGACGATTTTTTCATGGCTCTTTATTCAGATATTTGCAATATTCTTGCAGTCTAGATTGGGGGCCAGATTCTGGGTTAACGAGAAATGGTTGCCCAAGGCGTATGACTACCAGCCAGTTTTGTCTATGAAAGAGTTGGAAACAGGATTTGCCAGTGACATATTGAGTGGAATCAAGCCAGAAGAAGAACATGATGGTATTATTGATACCAAATGCACTTGTCCGATCTGTATGAACGATCTCAAGTTACCAATATTGAACAAGGATGAAGCCAGGTCGCACATCACCCATAAGGAGTATATGATAACTCCATGCAAGCATATATTCCATGATACCTGTTTGGAGAGCTGGATGAACTACAAACTTCAATGTCCTGTTTGTCGACAAAGCTTACCACCTATGTGATAGAGACGCAATTGGGTAGACATGATATAGCATAATACATGACGAATGAAGAAGTGCAGCACACTACATTGTGCCCTGAAGCACCGTCGTAAGAGGAATGTGATTTGCGTGCACTGTTAGCGACGTTGCAGTGAAACAGTAGCGCAGAAACGGTAGTACTAGTAACTGAACTAAGCAAATATTACGAGCACAAATATGAGGGTAGTATGTTTTAAGCGGTTGCACATGCACGGATTGATTCCAATGAACAAGCCGTCTACCGACGCATTAGGGTTGAAAAAACGCATCCCATGCCACTTAATGGGATCATCGTACCATTTTAGTGTATGTATGTGTAGAACTAGACAATGAATAAACGTGCATCCAAACGCCGAAATTAAACAAAATGGAATGAGAAAGCAACCAGTACAACATCGTCGGGGAGACAAGAGTCATTGGTGTATGAGAGAGATAAGTGCCACATCTACCATTCCCGAAATAAAAACCACCCAAAATATCCTGCGTCCCATGATGAGCCTATACATATTCCGAAAATTACAGTATCACCAATATTTGCATGTCAGAGATAGTAATGGGGTGTGACAATAACACTCTATGCGTTCTGCCATACTCAGCTGAAACGAAAATATAGTTGCTTAGTGGCCATGTGTACCACAATCTCAGATTGGAGCATCTTGAGTTGTGCGGACCACTATTCGTCCTTGATAACTCCCAGAGCTATGCGACCTATCAGCTGAGTGTGGGTCCAAGCGTTTTATTATTCCTCAGTGATGACGACTACAATACAGCCGGAGTGCTGATAGCGGACTAGCAGGTGCAAGTACCGATGGCAACAATAAGCTTCCTCGGGAAATTCCTGCCACTTGTAGACATCATCTGATGTTTTTTGTTTATTATGACAGGTACATTCTAGAACCTGCCACGGCCAGTGTTATACGACCCACCACCGTCCTGCCCGTGACCCACGCCCATGACCCCAGTACCACCACGATGGAGATAGTAGGCGATACCCGAAAATACTGTGGGTGTGGTGTTACGGCGCGCACTGGTACCGTACGCGCCAAGGAAGTATTCGGAACAGTTATTCCGAAATTTAACGAAAAGAAAAGGAAAATTCACCCTTGTACGCTACACCTTTACAAACCAGAAACCCCCTCCCCCACGTCAAAGTCCCATTGACATCATCAAAAGGAAATCCCTAGCTTGAAGCCCACAAAACCCACCGCTCGCACCCGTTCTTCCCCGTCCCGTGATATTATGGTCATTTTTCCAATCCGCCAGGTTTCTCTACTTAAAGATGTAAAATACTGCACCGTTGAAAAATGACCTGATTTATTTTGGTATTCATATAAAGTTGTAAAGAATGCCGTTACATCACATTTTAGTGTATTTTAAACATTCAGGATTTTCTCCAATCAATTCTACAAGTTCTAAAACTCGTGACTTTCAGTGTTGGTAATTTGATCTAATCTTCGTGATGACCGATTTCGACACCTTTTTTGATTTCGAGAATGCCGATAACTTCTTAAACTCGATTAGTGGCGGGTTGCAGGATCTATCTCCATGCTCCATTTCCGATGACTCAATCAAACATTTGAGTCCGAACAATTTCCAAATTGACGTGGATCCAAACGTTTCCAACTCCGACTATAATGCCCTTGACCAAGTCAATGGATCCAGCTATTTCAACCCCCCAAATGCCGACAATGCATTTTTCCAGCAATCGAATTCGATTTCGTCTTATTCGAACGAATTGACCCCAATTTCCCATCCTGCCTCTTCCTCCACTCACACCTCGCCATTGGACCCCGTGAAAAAAGAGTTTTCTGAGATTGACAATGTCCTCTCGAGAGAGAATTCGTCTGACGAAGCATCGAATAAGGTAGTTAAGCAAGAAGTTAGGACTTCAACTGGAAAAAAATCTGCCAAGGTTGTAAAACCTAAAAAGGACAAGAACTCTCATAACATGATTGAGAAAAAGTACAGGACAAACATCAATAGTAAAATCCTTGCTTTGAGGGACGCAGTTCCCTCTTTGAGAATTGCTGCCGGTTCAAAAGACATCAGTGTTGCTGATTTGGAAGGGTTGACCCCGGCTTCAAAATTGAATAAAGCTTCAGTATTAACCAAGGCCACAGAATACATCAAACATTTGGAAAGCAAGAACAACTCCTTGAAGCAACAAAACATTGAGTTGCAAAAGTTGATAAACAGAGCAAATATGCAACCAGTTCTGCAAAATCCAGGTATGATGAACCTTCCAATCGATATGTCTCCTACGACAACCAGTACTAATTCGAACAATTCACAACCAGGATTTGGATTTTACCCCCAGGATAATTTCAATGTTACGTATGCACCAATGAACTACGGAAATTCAAACACTAATTATCAAAGTGCTCCAGTCCAATCAACCGGTCAACTGAATACTAACAAGATGTTGATGGGTGGTATGGCAGCAGTCATGGGGACTTCGTTATTTGCTGGTGGTAACAATGACTTTAAGGGATTGTCTGCTCTTCCATTCGCATCTTATTTCCCAAGATTCCTCACCCATCCTTCAGGAGTTTCATTGCAATTGTGGAATTTGTTAAAGGGATTGCTTCTTGTCGCAACCATATTTAGTTTGGTCTTGCCATATTTCAAGAAATCAACGAAGCAAGACAAATGTAAGGAAAATACTCCTTCGCAATCGATTTTTCAAACTTGGATATCGGTGAATTTGGGTTTACAATTGCCAACAGAGGTAGGTGATACAAAGACTAAAGAAATTGTGGATAGGTTGATGGGGGGAAATCCATCAGTCATGGACTTGATACTGGACTACTTATTTTTAAGCAGTTCTTCAATCAACTTTGAAAATTGTTTGCTTAATTTAATTGTTGGAAATATTTTGGTTTATAAGTACCCATTTTTGAAGTTGTTCATCAATAATAACTTGACCGTTAAAGGGTCGTTGATTTTGAACTTGGAGTACGACGGAGAGAACAAATCTTTGATCAAGTTGAACAAGTTGATTAGAAAAGTTGATGGGTTGTCATCTTTTGGAAGCGAATCATTGTTTGCTCGTTTGATAAACATATCAGAAAACAAGCCAATAAACTTTGAAATCAACGACGGCCAAAACCATTTGAAATATATTGAATTTTTTGAAGAAAATAAAAAAGACTACTACGGCATTTTCTTGTCCTGGAGAGTTCTTGAAATCATTCACCAATTTAACTTGAAATATCTAGAAATTTTGAACGATGAACAGCTGAAAGATGAAATTAAGGATATCAGAAGTGACTTGTCGACAGTGAGTTTGTTGATTGATGAAAACACCAAACTATTCAACTACTTCCAACTATTCAGATCCATTGTTAATTTCAACGAATCACCACTCTTGTTGAAGTCCATCAGAGCAAAAGTTGATGCCCACTTGAAAGCTTTCAATTTGATAGTGAATGGCCAAGAGTTAACCGATGATGAACCATTAGACTCAGAAGAAGAAGAGACCGAGAAACAGCTTGAACCTGTGTTTAGCGACGATCTTAAGTTAAGATCCACAAAGAAACTAATCTCCTCATTGAATTTGATTTCTCGGGAAGAATTCATTGTATTGACATCCTCATTGATTATCTACTATTATAAGAATGATGAAATGGGTCATGCAATCAAGTTGTTGAATTACTTGAGAAATTTGGATGGTGCTCACTCAATTACATTGTTGACATTCACAAGTTTGGTGACATTGATTAACGAAGTGATACCGAAAATTGAAGATAACGATACCTTAGACAATTTGATCAAAGTTACTAGAGCATGGTTAAACGAACCACAAGTGTCTTCTTTTATGGATTATAAGGTTGCGGGAAACTTAACTAAGTCGATCGTTAACAAAGGAATGGTTTTGAACGGTGTGGACATCGCAGAAACCGATGACGAATAAACTGATTATAGATGGATTTTGGGTAGGGTATTTATTTATTTTACAATAAAATTGTAATTTTAGATGTTACGAATAGAACAATGAAGAAAGAGCTGTAAATATTCTCATCGAAGTCTATAATATATTGAACGGATTGGCTGCTGCATAAGTTCGGATGCTAGTACGCAAGGTGGTTTGTTGCATCTTCGCATAGGGTTTGACTTACATTACTAGTCATTTGAAGCAAGTAGGTCCAATAACTCTTTAGCAGTTTAACCTTCACCTTTCTATCCTGTTGAGAGGACGTCAAGCTGCATTCGATCCTGAAAATTTATAGAACTTTTCAAATTTTTTTCATCGATACCCATCCGATGTACTCTTTGATTTGAATGTTTGTTGGTGGCCACTTCTTAACTCAAAGAACCAGAACAATACCTCGTGATATTGTTACCAAGAAATTGACAGGCATATATTAACGGTCTTTTGGAGTCCACCTTGAAAATTTATCCAATCTATCACATAGCGTTCATTCATATTTACACACAACTTTTGTAAACAATCGTTATTCAATTCCAGCAAACGTAAATGGTTCATAAGCATATCCTTCACCTTGAAAAAATTTCGACATGGCTTCGACCCAATGCAATCTCAATGAATGCAACATTGCTGAAGTCCCTTCCATCAAAACCAAAATACACACCGTCAAAATAAACCACAAACCAAATAAGAGTACTGTCATTATGACTCCTGTCGTTCCGTAAACACCAAAAGCATTTTGGATTGTCATTGACCACAACACACTAGACAATTGCGCATGGGCTAACGATAATGCCCACAATCGCAAATATGATGCTGTATGACTAACACAATTCAAACAGAACTCAATTGTATGAATGACTTGGTGGATAACCACGTCTCCTAAATTGAATCCACTATGCTCCCCGTCACCACCATGATCACCAGAATTGATGTTCAAAGGCTCAATATCGTTTGGAAATCTGTAATCATCATCTAACAAGTCTACTTCATCATCTTCTTGTGGTTCCCCATTGAGGTCCGTGTCAAGAATAGCAGCTTCTTCCTCGTACATCTGAAGAGTGTGATGAGCCCGGGAATGTAAATCGCTGTAACCCAACCTTTTTGCTTTGTTATTTGCACGATTCAATACAATTGGCTTGTACAATAATAACCAAGGCACACAAATTGCCGCAATTAACACCAACACAATCTGCACGAACCTTTGACCAGGATATAACTGCTCCTCAATTTTACCTGGTGCCAAAAACATGTTGATGAGCATATTAAGTAAACCAGGTGGCTGTTTTCCGGAGCCCAACCAATCAACGCACCACTTGTAAACAATGGTTAACGTTAAATACCCAAAGATACTTTGCATAAATAAAAACCCTGGAATAAAATTCCCAATGATGTCAACTTTCGATTTGAAAAACCTGTAGTTTACCAAACTGAAGAATAATGAATAATTCATATGAGTAAATCCCATCAAAATTGATAACTTCATTTTATATGAATTAGTGAATAACAAATTGTTCTCAGCTCCATGCCAGCCCCAATCAAGCCCAAGCAAATAAGTCTTTCCAGGAATCTTTTGTGCTGTGAGACTGATTGGCCCGTCTTTGGAAAAATCATACCCCTCAGGGAACTCCCATTTCCATGCCGACCCAAATAATGACATCGATTTTGAAAACACATCATTGTAGATGAGCCCCGTGTACATTGAAAATACCCCCATCAATAAGATAATGTACCGTCCATTGAACGCCATTTCAAAAATTTCATCTTTGTTCCTCATGGCACCAAAATGAATCTCATTTCTAATCAAGTATAAACTGACCAAAAATACAATAAAACCATGACCCAAATCACCAAACATGATTGCAAACATAAATGGAAATGTAATGATGGTCGCCAAACCTGGGTTCACTTCTTGGTACGTAGCAATTCCATATGCGTCTATAATCAGTTGAAATGCCCCGGTGAATTTATTTACTTTGTGGTACGTTGGAGGAACCCTATTTGTGATCAATTCGTTGACCACTGCTACCAAATTGTCTTGGTCATCGTTCGTTCCAGAGTAGTTGACGATTCCTGTATCAGTGTCATCAATTGTGAAAATCGGAATAGACGAATCTTGATCTACCAAACTCGACGTAGAAGAACTTGAACCAACATGGGATCTTTCGCGGATCAAGTTTTTTAGCGTACGATTGATATTATCGAATTCAAATTTGGGAATCCAACCTTCGCCAACAAGGCATCTCCTTGTGGAATCTTCATCAAACTGATTCAATGTTCCATAAATCAATCGTTCTCTTTGAATGATGTAAGAATATGTGTGGTAATTCTCTTGGAAAACTAACAATTCCGTAATCAAATGATTTTTGGTTGATTCAACCACCAAGCTTAAATCGGCTATCTTTTGATTCACCTCCTCCAAGGTCTCATTTCGAACAGACCTTGATCCAACCACATTAGTGTAAATTTTTCCGTCTAATGATTGGATAATTTTCCGAACTCTTGATTTTAAGAAGTCACCATGAGTGTAGATTATAAACACAGATTTATCAATCAACTTGGGATCTTTTTGACTAAAGTCAGATAACTTTTCCTGAGTTATAGGAATATCGTTGAAGTATAAGTTCCCTCTCAAAGTTCTCCAGAGAATATTTCTCAATAAATGGATTTTTTCTCTATCGATAGTACCCGTAATTGCATTCCTCGACTCAACCTCTACGTGCTCAAGAACTTCCATCTCCCCTTCACCATGAGGAAGACCTTCCTCCAAGCGATTTAATAGGCCCTCTGATTCATCCATGGCAGGGGTATTAATATCTGGTTGTCCTCGAGCAAAGTCGAGAGACTCATGATAAAATTGTTGGTACGCGGTAAGCACGTATCGATTTTCAATGAATTTCATCACTTCTATCGACAAGTGGTCGTAAGATTCCACCAAATGCTTGATTTTCTGGTAGAAATCAGCGATTCTTTGTTTCACCACATCCAAGTCGGACGAGGACGGTAACGGAATCGGTATCGATGGGTCCAAAAAATGATTAGGATTGGCAGTTTCAAACTTTGTCATGACACCATGGATAAACGACAAGTTTGCTTGGACACCGTCGATATTACGCAAATCATCAATAAATGTTCTTTGGAAAGCAGTGAGCCTGGAGTTCAAATCCCGGAAATGTACATTGCCAACACATCCTAGGGCATGCACCAAGTCTCGAGCCAATTCGATAGTCACATAGAACTGAACTAATGTCATGGGCGCCGACCGAAATATCGCCTCATCGTTGACCAATGAATCATTCAACTGTACAGTAGACATAGCCGTTAATGGGATCGATTTACATACAATCAAAAGATCAATCAGCACCAGTGATAAGAAACAACAAATGCTATGTAAGACGACTAGTCAAGGGTACGCAATTCACAATTTTATATGGCAAAGTCCGGAGTGATGATGGTAAAGCGGAAAACGATTTTCAATGTGTCCTTTTGCACTAATATAATCGCAGAAGTGATAGGACCACACATTGTGATGACGTAGACGGAGACGGATGGTGTGCTGCCACGACCCGTGGTACGCGGTACCGCGCAACGGTGCAGACGAAAACCTGTACACACTCGCATCAGACAAGATGGCTAATGAGGTGAGGGAGGAAAGGGAGCAGAATAAAGGGAAATAAGGGAAGCAGGACGACGTTGGGTACCGACCTTGTCAAATAAGACATTGTTTGAGAAACTTGCTTCATGAAAAATTTGACGAAATGTTAAACGAGGTGTGTGTGGTGAGATGGTGCGAAAAGTGCTAGTTGTAGCGCCAGAATAAGAAGAGGAAGTAACAAGGAATTGGCCAAGCAAGGACTCGATTCATACTATACTGGCACAGCACAAAACCCAAAAGAGCAATCAGGACTGTAAAGCAGTAATCATAAATAAATAGCGAACAGACAGAAGAAACAAATTACAAAATAAACAGCAAAATCAGAAAAGCAGGAAAAATCATTTTAAACACATTTATGCAAAAAATACTCAGAGCAACAAACTTCCAAAACACCACAAACACACAAAAGTTGCAAATTCGGTACTGGTTTGCAAGACACCCCATCGTTGCGTTGGCAGACGCGTTGATTCAAGACGTCACGATGGTTGCAAATTTGGTTGCAAATTTAATGGTGCCCCAAGTACGATACAAAAACTCTTATTCCTTGAACGCAACCCAGCATCCACACTCACAATCACCACACAAGCAAAAGCCTCAATGCCCCAGAGACCTCGATTGACGGAATAACCGCCACCTTTATTAAAATTATAGGTTTGGGTAGGCCCAACGATGGTAGCGCCAACGATCATAATTAAGGTTTTAGTCAGACGAGGAAAAGCGCTATTTTTTGTTTGATACGCTCCTGCGTGTTGTCTCGTCTCCTGCTTAACGCTTCGTGGTTTCGTGGCAACAATGCGGAGCGAGGACATCACAAACTCTTGAGGCATGGATGGTAGCGCTGTACTAATTTCAGTCATCGGGCCGCGCACTGTGGAGGTGCGGTAGACTTTGGAGTACGTGGAGTGTAATACCACAATCACAACCAGGTGGCCAAGAGGTAAAGCAATGAAGATTGGATGGTTGGTGTGTCCGTGGTACTTGTTCATATCAGCAGTGGCGACATCAGTTGTCGCTGACGACGATTACACCCAGGCCATGACACTTTTGAAGTCTATCAATACCTCCCACGAGAAAACCCTATACAACTACGATACCATGGACCAGAAACTATTTATCCCCCAGTACGATGCTCTGCTGAACGACTATGACTTTGTCAAGTTGAATCCTCCCTCGCCCATACTTACTGACAAGGTGCTACCGATATTGCACCGAGCTGCCAGTAACGACCATATTGCGGCACTAGAGACGTTGGCTGATTTGTACCTTTTTGGAAACTATTCGTGCCCCACAAACTACACCTTGGCACTACAGTACTACCATCGAATAGTTGAATTGGAGCCAAACGGCCATGCGTATTTCATGTTGGGGTTCATATATGGCACGGGCCTATTTGGAGAAGTTGAAAGAGACTTGGCCAAATCAAACTTGTATTATCAATTTGGTATGGAAAATGGAGACGTTAACAGTATGTTCACGCTAGCGTACAAAAATTACCAGCACAAAAGTGACACCACCAATTGTGATTTGGCGTTATTTTACTATAATCGACTAGCACATATGGGAGTTGATTTCATTCGCAACCAAAACGATTCCAAGGAAAATGACGACTTGACGTACAATATCCGAATCTGTGATTTCAATGGTGGGCTTTACGGTGACAAGGTTAGTGAAACCAATACGTCGATTATTGCCCAGTCTAAGATCTATAGCAACTACAAAGACAACTTCAACGACT
Organism: Suzukiozyma manassasensis; assembly: GCA_030569175.1. NCBI lineage: Eukaryota > Fungi > Ascomycota > Pichiomycetes > Serinales > Debaryomycetaceae > Suzukiozyma > Suzukiozyma manassasensis. The sequence goes on along the minus strand of JAJMKC010000006.1, from coordinate 798,622 downwards.
ACAACATGGACATAGACGAACACGAATACGTCCATTACTACTACCAGGCACTCAAATATTATCAGGGAGACTATTTTCTTCCGAAAAATTACACCAAGGCATTTGAGTATTTTCAAGATTGTGTCATTTTAGGGTCTAACATGTATGGCCCCATGTACTTGTCAATAAACAGACTAGATCGGTTGTTTCTTAGTCAATGTCAGGCAATGCTAGGAAGAATGTATTTGAAAGGTCAAGGCACAACCAGAGATTATGACAAGGCAAGATCGTTGTTACTTGGTTCTCTAAATTTAGACAAAGAACACCCAAGCGCATTGAATGACTTGGGAAAAATGTATGAACTGGGGTTGATAAGTGACAGCAAATCGGCCACTGACGAAGCTCTCAACTATTATACAGAAGCAGTGAGGTATGAGTTGAACGAAGGAAGAATAAACCTCGCAAAACTATACATGAAAGCAAGCCCAAATGAAAATCCTATCCATAGTAAGCACGCCAAGGATATCTTTTATCACATGAGAGAGGCAGCTTACAATGGAGATTCTGAAGCAATTTACCACTATGGAAACTTTCTTCAGTCTGGGTTAGGACAAATGCTCGAACCAGATTCTCAGTTCAAATGTCCAAATACAGTATATTTGTACAAGGTGTTAAACGAAAGAATGGAGAGGCTTTTCATGCCGCATTTGCGGTATGCATTCGAACAATTGAATGGAGGAAATTTCAAGAACGCCCTTATTGGATATCTGATAGCTGCCGAACAAGGTCTCGAACCAGCACAGGTATCAGCTGCATATCTTCTTTATCAAGTTGAACCATATTCCAAAAAGAAAAAGACTTTCACAAAAGCAAGAGTCTTGGCGGCCATTGATTATCTTGAGAAAGCTTCTCTTCAAGAAAACGTGGATGCCACCATATTCCTTGGTGACATTTACGCTAATGGTGTTGATTCTTGTGGTTTTGAACCCGACTACACCAAGTCATTTCAATTTTACAAAAGAGCATGTAAGAGTAGATCGTCGCATGCTGCCTACAACTTGGGACAAATGTATGAGTATGGCTTGGGCCCAGCAAACAACTCTGTTGATTATCATATGGCCAAGAGATTTTATGATATGAGTTTGGAGTACAATGCTGAAAATGGACGCACAAATAACAAATTGGCCATCAGCTTGGCTCTTCTAAGGCTAAGAGTGAAATATATTTTCAGCAAGAAGAAGTCTCAAACATCTTATGGAGAAAATACTGGATGGTTGAACTCGTTTAGGAAAATTCGCTCGAGCCATATGGAACACCAAAAACAAGACGAAGCTCACGAGACAGCTAATGATAGAGCCACAGCCCACTTAGAAGGATCTCATTGGGAGGAAGAGTACCAAGAGTACGATACAGCCGATTACCTTGTGATCTTTGTGACGTTTTCGTTTTTCCTCATCTTTTTCATTCAAAATGTTATCTATCAAATCCGCCGAATGAGAAACAACAATCGAAATAACGATGCTGCGGGAGGTGCAGAAAACCCTGGAGATGATCAGCCTCACGATGGACCACAAGACGAACCAGCCGAAGGAGTAGACGAACAACGAGGTTGGCGAGCTAACGCAAATGGATTTGAGTTTAGAGGAGGCAATTTTCAATTTCAGTTTTTTGCTCTTTGATGTGTACTTTAGTTCTATAAAATTCCGTGTATATACGCATATGTATATATTATGTGATCATATCATTCATTATGTCATTTAGAACCTGGTGGTTCCTTATTAGCTTTGGTGTAGAAATGCGCTGTCTCTTTGTTGGTGGTGATGGTTTCTGTTTGAGCTTGTCGAAATTGTACAATGACAAAGCTTTTGAAGGTAGTTGATATATCCATCCTCTCGCACCTAGCAATTCAATGAACTTCCTTATTGTATTGGCACTGCTAAGTGTAGACCTTGATCCCAAAATAATAATCTTAGATTTCGCTCTAGTTAGGGCAACATTTACCCTTCTCCATTCCTTGACTAAATCTCCTGCTTTGTTTTCTTCATTCGACCGAACTAATGAAATAATTATGCATTCCTTGTCCCGTCCCTGGAATTGATCCGCAGTTAAAGTTTCAATGTCATTATCATCTAACAGTCTTCGAAGTAACCGCAACTGACCCCGATTAAACGACATTACACCTATGTTCTTTTCTTCAACCCCTGTCACCAATAATGAGTTCACAATTTGCGTTACTAAGAAGGCTTCCGTTGGGTTTTCTATATTACTTCCACCACCACGTTCAAGGGCTGGGATTTGGTCATGATCAAAGAATATAACCTTGTTGCTTTCTTCTAAAGCATAATCGATCCATCGTTCGCTCTCCTTCAAATTCGGCAACATGTAATGTACAAGATTTTGAGGTGATGGTATTGTTAGAGTTTGGTTTGCAACAGCTTCAGTACCACACTGCAATTGGTTATCATAAATCAACAAATTGGATAGTTCCATGATATCCGAACACATTCTGTACTGAAAGACTAATTCAACAACACTCTCAGGATATGTTTCAGCAAGGATCTTGAAAAGTGATTGAGACAATTCGTGCTTTACATCAGGCCGTGGATGTTGTACCAAAGGAGGAAGCTGGTTGTGATCACCAACCAAAACAAATTTGTCACAAAATCTCAATGGTCCTAAACTGATTGGCATTGAAACTTGAGAAGCCTCATCAACAATACAATAATCAAACTTGGTTCTAACATTGAACGTGAAATCATTGATACCTAAACAAGTAGTAGCAACGACCTGTGGTTTCAAGTACGTTTTTAAAAACTCCTCATACGTGGTGATTCGCTTACCTTCCCCGATAGCTGGAATATACTTCCGTATATCCTTATGAACATTTGCTGGCCGGCCAAGTCTCAAGATGTCAATGCCGGATTCTTTGATTTTCAAAAGGATATTGTCCACGGCAGAATGGGTGTAAGAAGCTAGCAATACAGATTTACCTTTCTTGACTAGTATCTTAATAAGCAGGGAGATCACAGTGGTTTTACCGGTACCTGGCATACCCAATATTAGGGAATAATCGTTCGCCGATAATACCTTTTCTATTGCTCTTATTTGATTCGAATTCAAGCCCTTGACATCATCCTCGCTAAGTTTCGCTTTTGATGACAGAAAAGTTGGCTTCTCCAAATCTACCACCATCCTTCTTCGTGCACTATCACCATTCAATAAGAATAGATTTAGGATGTTGAAACGAGCCAAGTCCATGCCCAGATACATTTCATTTTTGTCAATTCTAAATGATTTGGAAACGTCAGAACTAATCAGCTGAGATTTGTGTAAAACACCTTGAAAAATTTGATTATTAAAGCTATTAAAATCGTTCAATTTCATATCTGAACTAATGATCCTTCGTGTTGTCGAAATTGTTATTGAAGAGAACGTTATCGCCTTGACGGTTCCATGGGCTATCCCAAAATGGCCAGTTTCGTCACTTACAACAACACGATCGTATTGTGTAAGCTGTGACCTTAAAAAACTTGGTCCATCGTTCGACTTTCTTTCGAATTTGTACAAGAAACTGTTGCATCCCTCCTCATCATCTGATTCAGTAATTTTTAAACTACCAATTGCCTTACCATCCTGACTCTCCCGTTGAGTAGATGTTAACGTCCAGAGGTATTTGATAGTCTTCTTCATAACACCTTCCTCCAAAGTCAACAACTCATCCCAGTGGTTGTAAAACTCTCGGTACTTTGGGTTTGAATTCAAATGCATTACCAAATCTTCGTAAACCTCGAGTGGTAACCCACTTTGCTCACCATCGCCTTCTTCTACCAATTTATTCAACGTCATACATGGAGCTTGTACTTCGCATCTCTCACATACGGAGCTTTGAAGCAAAGGTGGCAATTCACGAGTATTTTCTTTGAAATACTTTGTTACTTTGTTTCTCAAGTTCACAAGTGCCTTCAAATCAGTTTGGCTAATATCACATTTCTTGGTCAATTGTTCTTTGGTATAAACCAACAAAAACGACGTGATATCCATATCATAACGATCTTTGAACAACAATGAGTACAAAGTTGCTTGTGCCAGGTGCGTGATGTATTCTCTTCCGGTTTTGATTTCCATGGGTAATAAATATTGACCAGAGGTGGTTTTGTTTTCCAATCTGGCTTCAAGAGTTACATCTACCATACCCTTAACCCCAAACATCGGCGACCAGATATTCTCCTCAATATCTAATGCCTTGTTCGCAGAAAACATTATGCTCTCGTTATGTTTGCTAGTTGGGATGTAGTTATGAACAGAAAGTGGTTTTCTGTAATATTTGTTGAACCACGTTTCCAAGTATGGAAGATGCTTCGTAATTTCACCTTTCACTTTGGGCACTTCTTCTCCAATGCTGAATATCGATAAGTAATAATCCTCCAAGTATTCATCTAGCAATGTTGCCATGAACGAGATCTTCCAATTCTCTTGTATGAAGCATTCTTGAAAGATTCGATGTGTTATCTCACCAACGATTAAGGGTACTGACAGTTCACCAGGGAACTTGTATCTACTAAGTAAAACCGTTTTTCTCGAACAAGTAATTTGGTTGGCAATTGTCGTCGCTGAAAGAAGCACATCAGGATTCCAGATTAACAAGTTATTGCTGTCATCGATCAATCTAGGATTTGTAGGGTTAGTGACAATAACATGAACTATGTCGTTGATTTGGATATCCAAATCAGTGTACTCACCTCGCAAAATGATCCTTTGATTCGTTGAGGTCGAGTCTTCGACATCAAGAATATACTGCTTTTTTGACATCCCATTACCGTAATTTCTACATAGGATTCCTTTCACTTGGTATCTAGTCAAATTTGGTCGAGAAAACGACAACTCACTGCTATTCTCGGGCGGTACTTCTCCTGTTAACTCGTAGGAACTTTTAGTTGCAAAATCCCGTTTGATATTGAATTTGCTTGAAAATGATTTCAGTATAGGTATGTGAGGATTAGGAGAAATTAAGGGCTCATTCTTTGGCTTCGTGACACCTAGCACATCCAATAACGCAGAATCGTCATCTGTGAAAGGATCATCAGAATCGTCATCTGTTCCATTTGGTGCAACCACCTTACCAGCTGAGGGCGAGGAAACTTTGCCTAACGCTAGTAAGATGTCATCGTCATCATCCGAGAATGGATCATCATCATCATCATCATCATCATCATCCGAAACATTAGACAGTTTTCTTTCAGAATTTTGCTCTGCTTTCGAATGTGAATCAAATTTGCCTGGTTCAGTTTTTACCCTACTTTCGTTTGAGATTTCCACGTCAGGTTTGGGAGGACTAACTGAGTTTGGTAAGTCATTTTCGCTGGAATTTTCACCTGTTCCATTCGAACGACCCTCGTCATCCTCTTTTCGATTATTGAATTTATCAATCCAGCTATTTAGTGTGTTACTAGACGACGCAACAGAAGTGGATTTCAACGTCTCAACACCGGTAGATTTGGCCCTTGTAAGCCCTGGTAGAACTTTCGTGCTGGACTTGACAAACGGAACACTTTCTGAGTATGTTCGCGACAAGCTGGGTGTCAGAATTAAAATGTTGTGAAAATCGCTGCTTCCATACTTATTTAGCACGGAATTGGTTTGTTCGTTGATGAGGATGTTAGCATGGTCACTCACAACTACTCCATCGCCGCTACTTGATTTGTTGCTTTCCTTCAAAGGTGACGACGGAAGTTGCTGCTGGAGCCTTGTACGTAACTTATTCGGACTGACACCCCATCGTATCCCATCGAAACTGTCATCTGAGTTATGCGATTCTGGTTGGGGAATCTTTAACGGACTATTACACTTCTGGGGTGAATTGCTTGGCTGGGGCCCATTGGCTATAACTGTGGACGCTTTTGTCTCGAGAACTGTCAATTTTTGCTTTGGAAATGCTATTTCTTCTACAGACGAGCGTTTTGGTGCCGCTGTGGTTGTCCTTGTATTAGTTAGGGTATTCTTGGGCTGAAAGAAGTACGTGGTTTTCTTCACTTTCTTGTCATGATTTTCCACCTTGGGTTCCTTTGCTGCTTTCTTGCCACTTCTTACTGCGCTGCTGTGTTCATCGTTCATGTCTCGCCTCACTTCTCGTGGTTTCACGTCCACGAGTTTTCTTCGTGGTCTGGAATCACCAAGATCGCGTAGTTGATGCGGCGCTACCATATTCATTTAATCTGGCATAAACTGATCAGGGGACATGTCTGCGACAACTACCAGTTCAACAGCAGTGTATGTACAAATATAATATAGAGCTTGAAGTCTACGTTGTCGTGTTTTCAGCTATGAATTTGCTTGCCAGGAAAAAGAGTTGGAGCCTGGTCTCAATTTGGCGATTTGGAGAACAACAGCTTAACCTCTTTGGAGCGCAGGAATTTTGCAATGCTTAGCACCACACCAATACTCCAAGTTGATTAGCACGTATGTATCTGCATCTCTTAAGACAAGTGATCTCATTACCATAAGTTGGAACTAGAAGATATACACTGCGCTACCATAACCAACACTTTCTGCGCTACCATCATCACCAGCGTCATTTCTTAACTCCAACTGCGACGTGATTCATGATGGAGAAAAGCACTACAACTCCAGAGGCTCAAAAACCACACTATGTGGCCACCAGATTGCTTGCACCAACAGACTACACCCTTCAAAAATTGTTGCACTCACTCAATTCATAGACGAAGTGGTACACAGCCAGGTCTGCGAAAACAAGCCTAAATTCCAGACGAAAAACAGCACATAACAGTACGCCACCGTGCCAAAACAGCACTCTGGTGACATTGGTGGTTACCACCGAAAGCTTGTTTGAAATTGTGGAATTAAGTTGGTAGGACATCGCTCCTGCGTACAGCCCAAATTTTCCACATTGAAAAATTTGTGCTCATCACTAGAAAAATCAAAAAAAAACTGCAGTGTTCCCAGAAACTAGACATAGAAAAGACCACTATGGCTTACGTATTAGCAGAAACCGCAGCTGGGTATGCTTTGTTGAAAGCTTCTGACAAGAAGATTCACAAGTCGTCCACATTAATCGAAGATTTGGACACCAGTGAAAAAGTTTTACAACAATTCAAAATCCACCGGTTTGAAAAGTTTACCAGTGCTGCTAACGCCTTGGAAGAAGCCAATGCTATCATCGAAGGAAAGATCACTGACAACTTGAAGAAATTGTTGGAAGACTCCAAATCGGACAAAAAGGCCACTTTAATTGTTTCTGAAGCCAAGTTAGGTAATGCCATCAACAAGTTGGGGCTCAACTTCTCAGTTGTTTCTGATGCTGCATCTCTCGATTTACATAGAGCCATCAAGCAGTTCTTGCCAGAATTGTTACCTGGTTTAGACGATAACTCTTTGAAGCAAATGTCGTTGGGGTTGGCCCACTCCATCGGGAGACATAAATTGAAATTCTCCGCTGATAAGGTTGACACCATGATTGTTCAAGCCATTGCTCTTTTGGACGACTTGGACAAAGAATTGAACACTTACGCCATGAGATGCAAGGAATGGTACGGGTGGCATTTCCCGGAATTGGCCAAGATTGTGGTTGATTCCGTTGGTTACGCAAGAATCATCTTGACCATGGGAGTGAGATCTAATGCTGCCGACACCGATTTGTCGGAAGTTTTACCAGAAGAATTGGAAGAACAAGTCAAGTCTGCTGCTGAAGTGTCTATGGGTACCGAAATCACTGAAATTGATTTGCAAAACATCCAGGCTTTGGCCGAACAAATTGTTGATTTCGCTGCATACCGTGAACAATTATCCAACTACTTATCGGCCAGAATGAAGGCCATTGCCCCAAACTTGACCAGTTTAGTCGGGGAATTAATTGGTGCCAGATTAATTGCTCATGCTGGTTCGTTAACCTCGTTGGCCAAAGCCCCAGCTTCCACCATTCAAATCTTAGGTGCTGAAAAGGCTCTTTTCAGAGCATTAAAAACCAAACATGATACTCCTAAATACGGGTTATTATACCACGCTTCATTAGTTGGTCAAGCTTCCGGTAAAAACAAAGGAAAAATTGCCAGAGTGTTGGCTGCTAAGGCTGCTGTTGCATTAAGATATGATTCTCTCGCTGAAGACAGAGATGATTCTGGTGATTTCGGGTTAGAGGTCAGAGCCAAGGTTGAATCTAGATTATCTGCCTTGGAAGGTAGAGACTTAAGAACCACCTCTAAAGTTGTCAAGGAGCAAAAGAAGGTCGACATAACCGAGGCCCGTGCTTACAATGCTGATGCTGATGCACCAGAAGCAGACTCGGACGACGAATCTGAAACTGAAGAAATCGAAGTAAAGAAGGAAAAGAAAGACAAGAAGGAAAAGAAAGACAAGAAGGAAAAGAAGGACAAGAAAGACAAGAAGGAAAAGAAAGAAAAGAAAGACAAGAAGAGAAAGAGAGAAGACGACGAAGAAGAAGTAGAAGAAAAGAAGTCCAAGAAAGAAAAGAAAGAAAAGAAGGAAAAGAAGGAAAAGAAAGAAAAAAAAGATAAAAAGGACAAAAAAGAAAAGAAATAATCAACCTCATCTTCATTCACCGGAAATTTCAATAATTGGGGTTGAAAACCATCAATAGCCAACAATATAATTTTTCATGCATTTTTACCATAGTCTATAGAAAATTAGGTGCAAGTAATACCTTCAAGTTTACTATTATTTTCTATTATTCTTCTTTTGTGTTTTATAGTACTAGGTCGGTTATAATTAAGACTATTTTGTTTATTACTATGTACGACAAGACAGCGACAGACCAGCCACATTCTGGCGTGGGGTGGGGTCTCCATCAGTCGAGATCTTCTGGCTCAGGCATGTCTTCGTCCTGATCACCGTTAGCGGTGTTTCTTGCGGTCAGAGTGCCTTCGGTGCTTTCGGTGGTCGAAGAGCGAGGGTTTCCTCTTGTTGTTGTAGACGTTGCTATCTCTTGCCCATTAACAACGACTCTTGACGTCACTCCGTTCCCTGAAGTCAAATGCGATATAACACTTCCAATTCCTGCTGGTATAACTCCTCTGAGAACATCCGAAAGCAAGTTTTCACTTCTTGGTTCCGATCTGGTCTCGGTGGTATTTGGAGTTTCAGAAGTAGCACCAGAAGTTGACGTCTGAGTCCCCAAAAAGTTGGCTCGATTATTTCTTTCAACTAGTAAATCGCCAACTTCATTCATAAACTCCCGAATCGAGTTCGTTCTGGTGGAATCAGCACCAGTAGGAACTCTTCTTACCGTGGTAGTTCTGGTGGTGGTGGGTGGTGACACCCCACTGGAAGCAGCAGCACGAGTAGTATCACCAGCACTAGGGACTTCACCCAAATTCTCTGATCTTCGTCTTGTCAATGGAGTTGCTGTCACAGTGACAGATTCCATTCCGTTGCTGGCTAGCATGTTTTGTGAAACATCTTGCGTGAGAATGTTGGGTCTAGTTCTGTTTGCTCGCTCGGAATGGTTGCGAAGATTAGACTCCCGCAACTGAGGCACATAGGTAAAATATTGTCTTTCGTCATCGTCGGCTGCGTTTGCTCGTAGAACAACAAGAATTCTACGCACTTCACTGATGACTTTCTTCACGTCTCCCGGATTCTCGTCCTGCTGGCCAGCTCGCCTTTCTGTCAACGAAATCGCCTGACACAATCTCTGCACAAATTGTGGTAACACCGATCTCACCTTCAACTGTTTGTATTGCTCAATTTGTGATGGGGGAAAAGCCTTGGGAGTGACTTCACCAACGGCAGTTTTCAACGCCATCAAATACGACTTCAATGCTAATAGACTGTTCCCCATGTACAAGTGACAGTACCCCAACTGGGCCCATGCTGGAGTAAAGCTCCAGTCAAAGTCCACCGCCTCGTTTAAATCGGTGATAGCTTCGGGAAAACAATTGAGTCCAATGAATGCAATGGCCCTATTTGTCAGCAACTGGGGTATTTCACGCTTGATTCTCGGGGTGGCAATGTCGATTGCTTGAGTATAGACTTTGATAGCCTGGGCAAATGCCATATTGGACATTAGACTATTACCTTGTTCCCTGAGCTTCGACACTGTAGTGTCGTAGTCATTCCCCTGTTCAAACTGGTGCTCCAACAACAATACGTAGCTGTCGAGGTACGTCTTGAACACACGGTAGACCCGATCCACATCCACTGAGACGTTTACTCCATGACCTAACAAAGATTCTACCGAGGGAACTCTTTCAGCAACCAACAGTTGCAATTCCGATGTGGTCGGTATGAGAGAAACAATCTGCATGATGAAGGCGGCGGCGTAAACAGATAGCAAGTTTTCCCCTTTTAAACTGGCAATCTCGAGACTTTCAGTTACTGTAAGAACCTGGGTCAAAACCTGGCATAACCTGATTCCGAGCTCGGATTCTCTTGGAGGTTTCTCGGAAGGGTCTTTCAAGCAATCAAAATGCTCGATTTGGTCGATAATGCTGGCTGTGGTCAATTTTGTGGGCACGTCATATTGACGATACTCTGGTGGTAATAGTAAAGACGAAAGCTGTACAAAAAACGAATTGTCGGGACTGGTCAAGTTCCTAAGCTCGTCAACGTATGGCTCAATTGCGTATTTTGAAATCACCTCGAGATCTTTCACTTTATACTCCAACAGCACACATTCCACGGTACTCGATTGGGAATTCACCTGGTTGTGGAGCTTGGCGGTGACGGCGTGGAAATGGTGGGAAAGTCCCACGGCAAACGCATATCTGTAAACGTGTTCGTTCTCCTGAGACGTGAACGTGGCCATAGTGGAATATAGTGCCGGCTTGACGTGGCTGGAGAAGACCGTCCAGAGATCAATTTTGCTACTGGCAATTTTATATGAAAAATCTTGTACAGTATAAAAACGACACAATCACGATTATTCTCTTTTACACCAAAGTGCTTGATTGTGCGACAAGGGCACGGTTTTGTCGGCAAACATGAAACTGGTTACGGAGAAAGACTACAACCTGTTGTTTCTGGAACAAAATTGCTTGAGTTCCACCCGAATCAGGGACTTTTTGCGGTTCTCGCGGTTGGTGTCAGACGACACCTTGATTCAAAACCTAAATAACGGCAATGTTGATTGCGAATCCTACTATTTGGAGAAGATTCTTCCTCAATGGAAAGCGCGCGACTCGCTCATAACATACTGTAGCGACTTTGCAGCCCAGTATCGCCAGATTGCCACCAAGTCGGCGCCACTAACTCCCACGTCTCAAGATCCGGTAGACTTGCGAAAGGACCCGTACGCAATAAGGAACATTGTCAACGACATGGACGCAAACTTCCAGGCATGCGATGCTATGGATACCTGGATAAGAAACGAGACCACCATTGAATCCATCCTTCACGAACAATCAAACACCATCTTGAACGACAAGTGCTTCTATTCTGACTGGTTGGCCAAGTTTAACGAGTTCAAAAAGAACAATTGATTTCTACTAACGATTTATGCTCTCTTGTATATATAAAATTACGCAATCCAATCTTGCAATGTTGTGTATTTGTCTATAGGTGAGGGTTATTTGTGGGAGGCAGCAGCAGCAGCAGCTGCTGCAACCAGGTTGAAGAACGACTTTCCTGGTTTGGGAGAAGTGACTGAGCTCCGTGAAGACGAAACCCCCGAGCTCAGACTGTTGGTGGCTTTCTTTTTGGGGGCGACCTTCTTATGTTTATCCTTACTTCTGTCGACTTGGGCACTTGGATCAACGACGGAATTCGTACTTTTGGCGGACGCAACCTGCTTCGATATCGGCTTGGGGTTGCTTATCATTTCTTTAGCCAAAAGCAAACATTCAATCCACGAGTAGTTCTTTCCCAACTTGATATCAGTGCCTGTCTTGTCGACTACTGAAACCGAGGATTGAAGTGAAAGTCCGTCGATATCGCCAATTCTCTTAAGAAACACCAAGTCTCCCCCTTCGCGAATCAATTCCAAAATCAAGTAGCCAAAAACCGTGGTTTCTTCGTCTTCAAACTCGTAGTCATACATGGAATAATCACCCCCTTCGTTCGCCTTTAAATCAACCATCATAACATTGAGATTGCCATCGACGAAAAACACTCTGGCCTTGGTGGTGATCACCGTGATAACAGGGACCTGGGTCGATTTGATCTGGTCCCGATAATTCGCAATCAATCGCTCAATGAAGGTGTCATCGAGTTCTTGGTTTACTGATCGATTCATAGAAGAGTGTGGTAAATGCAGTTTCAAAATGACATCCATTTTCAAAATCTTTTCTTCCGAATCCAATAAGCTGGAAATTTCCTTGAATTTGATGACGTTGGTTGTTTGCTTTGTCACAGACTGAGTGATTGTGGGAGCTGCTCTTAAAGGAGGGGCGATTTTTGTAGATCCGTCCTTTTGTCCCCCAGAACCAACCAATACACTCCGTTGTTGTGGAGCTTTTGATGATCCGCTTTCTACAGGAGACACCGGCTTCATATTAGAGCTTGATGTGGTTGACCTGGAAGCACTATTTTGCGACGTTACCGCAGCATTTGCACCAGTCACCGCTTGCAATGCTGCTGACGTACTGTTTCCGTTGGATGTTGCGACAGGGTTGATTTTCAAGTAGGTTGCTGAAGCAGGCTTGTACTGGACATGTTGTGTGAACTCTTTTCTATCAAACGCAGCGTTGTGTCTTAAATTACCATTTCCATGTGGACCCTTACCGTTCGAGTTACCAAAGTAATCAGAGCTCAGTTGGCCCGATGATTGGCTCTTTTGAGCATAATGAGAATTTTGACGTGGAAGTTGTTTTGCAACTTGAAATTGAGAAGGTTTACTGGAAGGAATAGTCTGCTTTGTGTGTATGGGTAGTGATGACGGATGCGACGAATGTATAGGCTGTTGAGGCAGTTGATTTGCAGGCATTGGTTGATTTGCAGGCATTGGTTGATTTGCAGGCATTGGTTGATTTGCAGGCATTGGTTGATTTGCAGACATTGGTTGATTTGCAGGCATTGGTTGATTTGCATTCATTGGTTGATTTGCATTCATTGGTTGATTTGCATTCGTTGGTTGATTTGCATTCATTTGTTGATTTGCACTCATTTGTTGATTTGGGTTCATTACTTTTTTAGGCGAATTTGGAACTAGTTGTCTTGAATTTTGATGTCTTGAAGGATAATATTGAGGCATTGATGACACGTTAGCACCAGGTTGCATGTATTGGGACTTTTTCAATTTTGTGGGAGGCTGGTACGACTTGTTCAACAATGATGGGACCAACAAATCTGAGTTTTTGATTTGGGTATGCAACTGTTGATATGAATTTGATTTGCTAACTCGAGCATTTTTAGCAGGAATATATGGTTCAAATCTGGGGACTTTTCTACCCCAAATATACGTTTTATCATCCCAGTTACAATCGTTGAACCAGGCTGATTTCATGATCTGGGGAATCGTCATTCTTTTCGACGCATCAAACACCAAAATGTTGTCTATAATGTTACAAACTTCCTGCGGAATAGGAGTAAGGTACGTGAAATCCACGCTGATGATCTTTTCAAACGTCAAGTATTCGGTGGCTCCTTTGAATGGCGGAGATCCCGTGAAAAACTGATACAAAATACATCCTATTGCCCACAAATCACTTTCAAAACCACATGTGTTATACTTTAGCAATTCCGGCGACACATATTCTGCGGTTCCCACGAACGACCCTCTTCGGTCCGATACTCTTGTCTTTTGCGTGTTGTCATCATTACCACTACTATCGACATTGTCATAAATGGTGTCATCTGTTTCCACATGATCGTCAATCAATTTGGCAGCCCCGAAATCGGTTATTTTCAAATTAAAGTCATGGCCCACTAAGATGTTCTCGGGCTTCAAATCTCGGTGGATTATACCTTTTGAATGGATAAACTTGACGGAATCCACCAACTGTAACATGTAGAACTTTGACAATGGCTCGCTCAAACTGCCAAACCGCCTAATTATCAGGAGCAATTCGCCGTACTCTGCGAAGTCAAGAACAAAAAACAACGATTGCTCGTCTTGGAAAGTGAAATAAAGCTGAACAATCCCGGGATGCTGCTGGCCCAACCGATGCAACGTCGTCTTCTCGATATTCACATACTTGATTTTATCTTCCTTCACAATATGTCGCTTGCTCAACACCTTGATAGCGAATGTATTGTGGGAGTGCAAATCGATAGCCAGAAACACTTGCGAGTATGACCCTTCGCCAATTTTTGTACCAAACTGGTAGTCCTTGACAGATCTCTTCTTCGGTACAGTGGCGGTGCTCATGGTGGTGGGAATCAACTTGACGGATAATTTGTGGCCTAATCTGTTTTTAGTGTTCATAACAAATCGCTATTTTGAGGGAAACTAACATGGCTCCATACAGGTTCTACCCACCAATTTTCATCCGATGCAATTTTTCAAAGTAGCGGTCACAGAGAGCAGAAAATGTAACCTGGAGGGTAAGATGCAATGTTGGTGATGCGTTACATTACGATAAAGCTTTTAAACTCAATTTGTAGTATATTTATTCGTCGAGATAGGCCGGTTCTTGTGACAGCCTGCGCAGTCCAAGTAAGTACGGAGAATGATCCCAAAGGCTGTATTGCAGCAAATACCAAGAAAACAACGACGTTAAGTCCAGCAAGAACAGAGGAGTTTTTCCCGAGAAAGATTTCTCTCTTTTACAAGAAATGTTTTTTTGCAGTTGCTTGTTTGTGCTTGAAATTGTGGTCGATTGAATGCGGGTTTATCCATGTGCATCCTACCACATGGACAAAGTGCTCAAACACGTTTGCCATGCTGTGTTTGGTAGGACGGCACAGCAACATTCAAGGTGTCAAACATCTCTAGGGTTGTGTTTTTTGCAAGAATGGTAACGGTTCCATTTCGGAATTAATTTGCAGCCATCTTGACGAAATTAAAACTGGCATGTGCCTGTGATGATGATGTAATGGTTCATATCTGATTTCACACCACGGATTAAATCACTGCCGGGTAATTACGAGCTCACTTCTCGATACCACACGTCGGGCTACAGCGCCATTCACAGAACTGCTACTGTTTGACTCTTAAGGACGGGACGGTTAGGTATGATGCAATTGCACAGGTCTCCTTGCAGCAACAAGCAGTAAGAACAAACTAAATGGAAAGATGTCACAGAACGGATACTAACACTACAAGGAGGGTTATAGACCTACGAGCATTGATTGACTCAGAGGTATCTTACGTATTGCGGTTATGTTCTGTATTTGGCGTAGGAGTGTTCTTTTTTCGGTATCACTTTTAATGCACATCAGAACGCATGTCGTCATCGTGAGTCGACCCATTTTGTTCTAAAGACAAAAGAAACAGGGCACAATTACCGCGGCCAATTGTTTAGGCAATCAAAAGGTTCCAGCAGGGTGTTGGGTAGGAGCCTATCAGAGATACGTTAGGGGGGTTGCAGGGAAGGACAATACTCGAAGTAGTTTAACGAGCATGATAAAGGGTGATTCCAGAGGTGCAGAAAAGAGAAATAGTGAGTACAGTACAAGAATAAACGTTGCAAATGGAAGATACTTCGCGGCAAATTTGAAGGTAGAAACACAGAAGTATGATGAAGGGTGTGCCAATGAAATACATTAATAGTATAGAACATCAAACCATTGCTAGGCGGTGGCAGGTGCACAATGTGCCACACTAATACTTCGCTAATGGCCCTTGAAAATGGTCTCCCAACCGAATTACTCATTTGGCACTTTGCAACCTTGTTCCTTCTAAACATCAAGCACAAACAGGAACACGCAATTTTTCCAAGTGTAATGCAATACTGGCTACATGATCACACTTGCGGAAATCGTCGTCTTTTTTCGTTATCTCTTCTTTTCCCTGTTTATTGCATAATCCAGAATTTTTCACCTTGGGCTACCTACAGGAACTAACTTCCTACCACTCATACAAATCGATTTTTCATCGATACACCGATAACCACTTATTGCGGGGCAGCGATGAGGGCACTGAGGGTACTTTGGAGGAGTAGACCACTAGCCCAAGCAATAATACCGAGAAAATGGTATTCGACTGTCGAAAAGACGGTGTCAAGTCATGACCATTTAAAGCGGTTGTTTGACGATCAAAAGTACTTCAAGAAATTCAATGAAACATCGTTTTTGTCCGAAAGAACCGGGCTTTTCAAAAACGAGATGCTTTCTACACCCAATAATTTGATTGAATTTTCGAAAAAGTCGTTGGTTGAAGCCAAAACATTAGTGGAGGGTCTTGTCAAAGAAGACACAAACCAGTTGAATTACATCAGAGCTTTGGACCAGCTTTCTGACATTTTGTGCCGAGTCATCGACGTGGCAGAATTTATCAGAGTAGTTCATCCCAGTGAAAAATGGGTCAACGCTGCGCAACAGACCCATGAGATCATGTTCGAGTACATGAACCAGTTGAACACAAATGTCAAATTGTGGCAAAATTTGAGAGATATCTTGAGCAACCCATCAATCACAGCAAAATTGACTGACGAAGAAGTTCAAGTCGGCCTGTACTTGAAGCAAGACTTTGAAAGATCTGGTATCCACATGGACCCTCAAACCCGAGAAAACTTTGTCAACATCACTCAGCAAATCAGTTTGCTAGGATCGAAATTTGGTAACGGCATTCAAGATTTACCAGATTATTGGTGTGAAGTAACAATGGTGGAATTTGAATCCATCCAGAATGAGGCGTTGAAGAAGGAAATCAAATCGTACCAAAAACATCACAACAGTAGTGCTATCAAGATCCCATTACTTGGAAACATCCCCTACAATATCTTGACTAACTGTGGTTGCGAGTCATTGAGAAAGAAGGTTTGGATAGGATTACACAACTCATCAGCGGAGCAAATCGATACATTAAACCAATTTTTGAAATACCGAGCATACTTGGCTAAAATGTTGGGATACAAGTCATTCAGTCATTACCAGTTGGAGCACAAGATGGCAAAAAGCCCAGAGAATGTTGTGGCATTTTTGGAGAAATTGCAACAGAATTTGAGGATGAACGGTGTTAAGAGAGAAATTGAAACTTTGGCTAAATATCAGGATAAACCAAAGGACTTGGCCAAAATCTCGTCGAAGGAATTGTTTGATTCCGTCAAGCCTTGGGACCGGGACTACTTATTGAATAAGTATCAAGAAACAATCAACTCTGAAAACGATGTGCTTTTACCGAACATTAATGAGTACTTTTCCGTGGGAACAATAATTGCTGGCCTTAGCAAATTGTTTGGATCAATTTATAACGTTGAATTTATACCAGAATCCACCATCAAAGGAGAGACTTGGGACTTGTCGCAAGTGAGAAAGTTAAAGGTGTTTGACAAGTCGACACAAAAGGTACTTGGGTATCTCTATGTCGACTTCTGGTCCAACAAAGTATTGCCATCCCATTTCACCATTGTGTGCTCGAGGAAATTAAACACCGACATTGGTTTGGAAGATCGTACCACGATGAAGAGACATGTTCAGTTGGATGAGACGGAGCAATACCAATTGCCCATCATTTCCTTGGTGTGCAATTTCCAAAAGAGTAATTACCAAGGAATTGGACGGTTTGCTGGTATCAATCTGGAGACGGCGACATTGTTATCTATTGACCAAGTGGACACGATTTTCCACGAAATGGGCCATGCAATGCATTCGATGATTGGAAAGACCGACTTGCACAACTTGAGTGGTACTCGATGTGCTACTGATTTCGTCGAGTTACCCTCGGTACTAATGGAGTCGTTCAGTAAAGATCCCCGAGTGATTTGTGAGATTGGCACTCATATCTCCACGGGAGAAAAGCTACCACTCGAACTATTTGAACAGTATCAGAATAACAGAAACATGTTGAATGAGTGCGAGACGTACATGCAATCAAAGATGGCGATATTAGACCAGAAGTTACACAACGAGCAAGTAGTTGACAACTTAAGAGATTTCGATTGCACCGAGCAGTATCACAAAACTGAGCGCGAATTACAAGTGTTCAGCGATACGTGGTCGACATGGCACGGAAAGTTTCCCCATCTTTTCAGCTACGGTGCCGTTTACTACTCATACTTGTTAGACAGAGCAATTGCTGAAAAAATATGGACGCAATTATTTTCCGAAAACCCATGGAGCTCAAACGCCGGAGAAAAATACAAAAAGACTATACTAAAGTGGGGTGGTACCAAGGACCCATGGCTATGTTTAGCTGATGCGTTAGATAATGATTTGCTTGCTAACGGCGATTCTCAGGCCATGAAAATTATTGGGGAAAAATAGCTTTCCCAACAAAATACCTGTATATATCGAAAAGTCACCACCACAAGCAAAATGTACAATAGACATCATGTGTATAGGGGCTGTAGGGGTAACTACAATGTGGAGAATTACATTAATGCAACTAAGGTGGTAGAGTAGGGCGTTGCATTAGAAGCAAAGAGTAGTACCATATAAATTTCACTACTCTTGACAAAGTCTTAAAATAGAATCGCGCAATGTTCGTAAAAAACAGCCTTACAAGTGCATTAGGTTCCCCAAACGTCCAAAGTAAAGAGTAAGCCCACTGCCATCACACAAGCAATTTATGCTATTGCAATTGCACAGACTATTGCGGAGAAACCCAATACAGGTATTTTATTTGTGAGTAGGAAACAATAGCAAGGTTGTAAGGAGATTTTGGGAGTATAGTGCCGAATGGTCCACCACGACGCAAATGCATTTCTACGGAAAACCTTTTTGAGTGGGACCCCGAGACAGGCAACTAACACCAGATCATATAGCGCAGCGAATGGTAGCAGATAGGCGACGGAGCCTCTGGCACATTTAGGTACTACACATTGTGTCGGTGATAGGAAATTGGCCTGTACCGGAAAAACTTTGAGCACATATGTCGTGTTGAGGTTTGAAAGATACGGCAAGTGAGGTGACTCAGTGTCACCAATACCGATGACTGCGATTGTGCTGCTGAAATGTGGAGATATGTAGACGTAAGTAAGATTATGTACCTGCTGACGACGATTGGCAGCTTCAAAAGCAAGAGGTGTATGGTAAAACCATCGACATTGACTCGGAATCACCAAATGTAGCCAACAAAACATGTGTCATAACGGGGAAAACAACAAGAAATGATTCCTATCGGGAGTCACGCCCTCCTCCTGGTACAGTACGTACATGCTCTATTATCTGGCAGGAAAAACGCCCTTTGTTTCCAATACAGCGCCCGACCACCTATTGCCGTATAGTTACCAGAAGCGCCGTTGGAAAAATTCTGGGTTAGACATGCGATGATAGACGTGTCGTCAATTGGTGCTCATTAATGCTATGAGCCAACACACGTCGACGTTGACACCAGAGAGCCTTGCTACTGCCTCGTCGCCATGTCCTTGACAACGAACGACACCACACTCAATCTCCAAGGCTTGCCTTGATTCGAAGACTCCGGAGACTACATGCCGTACATCATCGGTGTCTGTGCATAAAGAAGATAACGGTGAAAAAAAGCAATGACGACATGTTTCGCGATGCATATTGCATGTAGTCCGAAAAATGCCACTTGGATGTGCTTACAATAATGGTACTATTGCCATTTAAGATGACGAGGAAATTTTCATTCGTACTGATAGGAATTGGGGAAATCACTGATTAGTTCACTGTGCAAATCTGGATTGGAAAATATTTTTAACATTGATATTTATATAAATACACTTCCATCAATTTTGCAACACATTTTGCAATCATTTCATCATAACATCACACATACAGTGTCCAGTATTAATTTCCATTTACCTGACAACATAGATACAATATAGACCTGGTTATGCTGAATCAGTTTGAGTTGAAGTCGATAAAATCGGCTGGCACACCAGAGGTCAAGGCTAAGGATGACACTGTTTCCACCGAATTGCCATATTATGAATCGTCTTCCCAAGTGCAAGAATTGTCGGGATGGGCTAAATTTAAAGACGGGTTTTCAAGACAGAGTACCGAAGAGGTTGAAGCTGGGAAGCAATTGGCAAAAGGGATTTCCAAACGTCATTTGACGTTGATGGCCCTTGTTACCGGTATTGGTACCGGGTTGATGGTGGGTTCTGGTGGTGTCTTGAACAAGGCCGGTCCCCTTTTCGTCATTGTTGGGTACGCGATTGTGGGTTCGTTTGTGTATCCTACTTTGCAAGCAGCTGGTGAAATGGCAGTCAACTACTCCGAATTATCCGGTGGTTACAACAACTACCCTCGTAAGTTTGTTGACGAGGCAGCAGCATTTGCCATTACCTGGAACTACTGTATTCAGTGGTTATCCGTCATTGCCATCGAATTGGTCACTGCAGCCATGACCATCAAATTCTGGAATACCAGTGTCAATTCTGATGTTTGGGTTACGATTTTTTATATTGTCATTTTATTGATCAATTTTAATGGGGCCAAAGGGTATGGAGAAGGGGAATTCATTCTTGGTTCCTGTAAGTTGCTCATGTTGACAGGTTTCATCATTATGTCCATTGTTGTTGACGTTGGTGGCGGTCCAGAAAGAGAATACATTGGTGGTAGATACTGGCACGATCCTGGGTACTACACCAACTTTAAGGGTCTCTGTTCTGTTTTTGTCACTGGGGCTTTCTCCTTGGGTCAGTCCGAATTCGTTGCCTTGTCTGCTGCAGAACAAACCAACCCAAGACAAGCCATTCCAAATGCCTGTAAGTTAATTTTCTGGAGAATTCTTATTCTCTTCTTGGGGTCTTTGACATTGGTTGGTCTTTTGGTGCCATACAACTCGCCAAGATTATTAGGTGGAGGTGGTTCCGAAGCTTCTCCTTTTGTGCTCGCTGCCGAGTTGCACGGAGTCAAGGTTGTTCCCAGTATCATTAACGCAGTTATTTTGTTATCGGTGACATCGGTCGCATCGTCTTCATTGTATTCTGCTTCGAGAACATTGCAATCCTTGTCAGAACAAAAATTCGCTCCAGCTTACTTCAACTACATTGATAAAAGAGGGAGACCTTTGAGATCATTAATTGCATGTTCCATCATTGGATTGTTCTCCTTCATCGCTGCATTCAAGAAACAAGAACAAGTGTTTGACTGGTTATTGGCCGTTTCAGGGTTATCGCAGATTTTTACATGGTTTGGGATTTGTATCTCTCATGTTAGATTCAGAGCAGCATTGAAATACAACAACATCTCCACCGACTCCTTGGGATATGTTTCTCAAACCGGAGTGTGGGGATCGTACTATGCTATGATATGGCACGTTCTTGTGTTGGTTGCGCAATTCTGGATTTCCTTATTCCCCAAGGGAGAGCACAAGGCAGATGTCACCAGCTTTTTCCAAGGGTACTTGGGTGCCATTGTGTTAATCTTGTTTTATCTCGGATACAAGATCTGGCACAGGGACTGGAAACTTTACATTAAACTTGCAGACATTGATATTCATTGCGATAGAACCATCTTTGACGAGGAGATTTTGAACTTGGAGAGACAAGAAGAAGCTGAAAAATTCAGATCCATGTCTTGGCCGCATAAAGCTCTCAAAGTTTTGTTTTATTAGCACAAAAAATCTTCATTTTCAATTTTCAATTCTTATATATATTAGGTACGGTAATTTACGATTAGCATTCTATTTATGTGCGCATGGGTAATCCAACGTTCCAGTTCTTAAATAAGGGTTTAAATATATGTACGCTATTTGGTGATGGGGAACTGGTTGGAAAAACATTAATTTTTGAATTCAGCGTTGACTACACCAAAAGATGCTACTGGTATCAATGACACTAACTCGAGTAACTTTTGTTAGGCAATGCACATCAGAAAGTTGCTCGAAGCCTTCGAAAAATCAAGTTGTAATTCGCAAGCCCTGGTTCGAGTCTCATCGTTGATGTTTTTTTCTCCCTTCCAACTAAAGTGACATTTTCACGCAATTTATTGTGATTGCATCAGACACCATGGCCGGTGGATCCTCTATAGCCAAGGCTATCAAGAAGACTAATGTACTAAAGCAGCCGCAGTTGAACATAAAAGGCATCATCGCCAACCAACACCTCTATCGGGATTCCATCACAAGAAGACAACTACTGCCACAAACATTGAATGATCTTGATTTTATTGTTAACAACAGAACAAGACAATTGGAGTTCCAAAACCAATTGGATGCGTTACGAAGGAAACGGTCGGAATTGGGAGCGCTTATGAAGTCACAACGGTCCCCTGAATTGATATCACAACTCTCTCAAATAAAGACTCAAATAAAGCCATTGGAAGCTTCGTGTGACGCCTTACAACAGGAGATTTTAGAAAAAGCCGAATCGTTGCCCAATTTACTAGACGAAACCGTTCCACAAGACCCCGAAGTGGGCGAAATCGTTGAGTTTATTCACTGCACTTCCGAAACTAATGCTGTCGAACTGATGCCAAAGTTATCGTTTGACCATAAAGATATTGGGGAAAAGTTGAACATAATGGACTTTGATACCGCCTCTCGGATCTCAGGATCGTCGTGGTATTACTTGACCGGTGATGGAGCTCTTTTGGAACAAGCCTTGGTACAATATGGGTTGTTCAAAGCTCGTCAACATGGTTACAAAATGGTTATTCCACCATCAATGGTGAGATCTGAGGTCATCAATGCATGTGGATTCAAACCAAAGGATCAAAATGACGAGAAACAAGTATATCAAATAGCTGACGAAGAGGTGTGCTTAACCGGAACAGCAGAAATACCCTTGGGGGCATTGCATTCTTCTACGACATTTGAGCCTGGTACTAAATTTCCCATTAAATACGTCGGTGTTTCTCGGGCTTACAGAGCAGAAGCTGGTGCCAGGGGCAGAGATACAAAAGGGTTGTATAGGGTCCACGAGTTTACCAAAGTGGAACTATTTCATTTCACAAAACCAGAAGAAGCAAGCGATGAATTGGAGAAGTTGAAAGACTTACAGGTGGAAATCATCAAAGAGTTGGGTATATCAGCAAAGATGATAAACATGCCTACTAATGATCTAGGTGCCCCAGCAATGAAAAAGTACGACTGTGAAGCTTGGATGCCCGGTAGAAGAAACTGGGGTGAATTAACCAGTAGCTCTAACTGTGGGGATTTCCAAGCTAGAAGATTGGGGATCAAATATAGAGATGACGAATCGAACTCAGTCCATGTTCATACTTTAAATGGTACTTGTATGGCAGTACCACGAGTCATTGTTGCCATCATTGAACAAAATTACGATCCAGAATCGGAATCAGTGAAAATTCCTGAAGTTTTGGTGCCATACATGGACGGGAAACATAGAATTTACAAAAACTAATCTTGTATATATTTGACATGTATGAATCAATACTTAAGACATTCTATTTTTTCGCTAGCAATGGTGAACTCACGATCCTCTTGGAATTGCCTTGGCCATTCTTAGATACTTGTAAGTCTCTCATCTTGTCCATGTGTAGTTGACGTACTTTCTGACTTCTACCATAATCTTGTTCTACTTCATCCAAATTGCTGGTTTTTTCAATAAAGCTATCGTATTCTTTCTTAAGATTCACCAACTCCTCATATTGATTCACATACTCCTTGGACATTTGGGTATACTTCTCCTGCAACCTCTCGATTTTTATTTCCAATTCTCTTTGTTTACTCTGCAAATCCTTACATCGTAAAGAATCTTGGATAATCTTATTTTGTTCCTCTAACTTAGCTTGAAGCTCGACTATCTGTCTATCTTTCAAAACCAAGAGATTGTCCGACACATTTTTGAGGTGCGCAGAAAAGTCACGGATATCAGCCCCAAATGATTCAATGTGCATATCCTTCTCCCGTACATTTCTTTCTTGGTAAGTTTCCAACATACTGAAAATGTCTTCTAGCAACTTTTGTGATTTTGCATCCAAGGAAACGGCACTAAGCTCTTGTACTATCGGTTCAACGATCTGTTTCACTAAAGTTTGCTCTGGTAATGCTTCTTGAATGGCTGAAAGTTTTGACAAAATTTCAGAATGCATTGTATGGTTCTTACCCACCATATTTCCTGTCAACTCATGAACGGTTGTACTTCGTGACAACAACTCTTGCACACTGGACTCCTTTGCAAGATGACTCTGGTTGCTCAAAACAGATTTGGAAAGTGAGCTGATATTTGCTATCAATTGTTCACTGATTTTGCTTTCCAATAAGGATATCTGGGACTTGTGTTCCGAAAAATTATCAATGATAAATTTTCTGGCAGCCGATTCGTTCAATACTCCCTTTTGGTTCTCTAAAACTCTTTCAACTAATGAAGCTTGCTGTTCATTATTTTGAGAAACAATACGTCGTATTATTTCCTCATCAACACTTTGTGTTTTAGATTCATTTAGTGATAGAAGGAGTTGCTTATGTTCATCAAGACTATCAATAAGTGACAATCTGATATCATTAATGGTAAATGCATTCTCTTGATTTTGAAGAATTTTTTGTGTCATTTGATGCTGCTGATCAAAAGCTTCCGTAAATATTTCTCGGATCTTGGCTTCTGACACATGATCATCTTGAGATAAAAGGTCTTGAATTTTCAAGTATAATTGGCTTGTTGCTGCTTCGTTTCCAACTAGTTTATTTATGTTGTTCAAATTAATCTCAACCAACCCCCTTAATTCTGCAATTCTATTCCCCAATTGCTCGTCGTTTGTAGACACACCAGAATTTGCTATTGCTTCCACTACCGTAGATGTTGTGCTGGATTGAAACTTAGAAACTTCAGCTTTCACTACATCTGCAATATCAGTCAAACCAAACTCACGTGGTCCTGATTCTGTATTCTTCATGATGGTATTTATCACAACATCTTCTATCGATTTCTCAAAATTGGGGAATTTCATATTCAAGTCAGTGACGATTCCATTAAATTTCTCTAACCTTTCGATTATCTCGGAAATTTGGTTTTTTGTTTCGTATCCCTCTGTGATCACGTCGTCCGAATAACTAGCGATCTGATTGAGCACCCTTGTCAAACTGGAATTGTTATTTTTCAGTCTGTCCACTAATTGCCCAACATCAGCACTCATTTGCCGGGTCTGGACTTCAACACCAGATAATTGCTGTTGAATCTGTTCATTGACACTATGTATGTGGTTGAAATGCTCGTCGAAGTTGTCACTTTGTAGGAAATTCAACTTTCCAACATACGTGTTGGAACTCTTGTTGGGAGACACTGGTTTCAAAGCCTTTTTCATGGATGCTGGCGAGTTTCCTACAGCAGATCCACCAGGCGCGTTCCGTTGCGGTGTACCAGGCGTGTTTTCCTTATTATCGCTCATTCGTTAGCGTGTTTCTAGAATAATATGGCTATCTTATTTGCGTTTATAGTCAGTAGATCAATATGTAAACACTAAATATCACACCTGCATGTATCACAAATATTTTCAGAGTAGACTTCCTAATATAGTAATATGCTACTACACAAAAACTACCCCACACCTTCAGAACCCCATTTTACTTTTGAGAGCAGCAGAGTAAAAATCCTTCTTTTGCGACTCCACCGACAGTCCTACGGCTTCACTTACTTGATTGGCGTAGCCGTTGAACGATTCTTCCATATAGTCAAGACCTCGTTGCAAATTACTCACGAACCCTTGTGCCCCAAAACCCACATTTCCCGCCGCCGCATTATTTCTAACTGGCTCCTTGTATCCACGATCCTTACTGTCATATTTGTTGCTCCCATAGCCTTGATTGGGGTTAGCTTCAGGAGTTAGATTGTATGCCATTTCACTTTCCTTATGTTTAGGTGCCTTACGATTAGGACCTGCAATCAACCCTGCCAAATCACCAGGTGTGACAAAGGTTGCTTGTCCCTTTGCCCACAGCATTGCACTGGCAGCTGGTCTTGGTGGAATGATGGCGTTTTCGTTGAACAACAAGTCAGTTTCAGGTGCTTTTGAGAACAACTTGGGGTCTTTGTTATGGATGGTCAAGCTGACAAATTCACTGGTACCTGTTCTAACGAAAACAGATCCAGAAAAAAGGAACTCTGAGTCAGCAGCAATCCCTGTAGTCAATGCCTTTTCCACCAATTCATAAACCTCGCTAGGTATCTTGATATTTGCAATATCGTGCAACCCAGGTAACGAGCAGAATTTGATAAAACCCGTTTTTGTCAACAATGCTAACACAACTCCTTGACTCTGGACATTAACTACACCACAGCTAAGACACTCCTCGTCAATCACACTATGAGACAACTTATTCTTTGCCAACTTCAAAACTCTCAAATCTCGAGATGAGGTAACTACAGTGTAGCTTGGAATAACGACACCTTGACTTAACTTGTTGAACATTTCAAGGTTCGCAGCGGTAGGCGACCCATCAACACAATTAACCGAGAGGATTTGGTTGATTTTCATTGTTTCTGGATCATCATTCGTTCTATAAATAAGTCTGGTTGTCTTGTTAGCATATTGAACATCAAATGCTCCGTTTGGAAGAGGAACAATCTTGAACTGTACGAGATTTCCTCCACAGTTTGTACCCACTAATAACATCAAAGATGAATATCCTTCTTGGTCATATTCCATAATGGAGAATTCGAGACTGGTAGCATAACATACACCTTGGATCGATACCAAAAGGTCTGAAATGGACTTACAGTTGAAAATGACAGCAGGGCCACGGGTAACATCGCAAACAACAAGCCTACCGGATTTGTAACCGATAGCAGCAAAACCAACATTACTCATCTTGATGCAAGAGATGTTCTCAGGTCCTTCCAACTGCAACAACGACACTGGTAAAAAAGTACTGTTGGTGGCCAACAGACCACTGACTCTATCGTATATGTCAATAATCTTTGCATCACCATTCGAATGCTGTACCAGACAAGACTTGTAATCAACTTTGCTATAGTCGACAATTCTTGATCTTGCCTTTGATTTTCCAAACTTTAAGATAACAACTTCACCATTGGTCAATGCGACAAGCATTTCTCTATTTTCAAATGACACCGAAACATACTTGATCTTGATAGAAAGAGGATTATTGCGATCAAACAAGACTCCCTTCATGTTGATTTGCACAATGCTTTCAGGGGTCGCATTGTCTCCCTTGGTAACATCACCTAGTCTAACAATACCACCTTCATGGCCGGTAATTAAAATACTCCGGGCTTCATGATTAGCCCCAATTGGCTTTGGAGCCGAACTTTCATTACCAGGTGCACCACCTTGTACAAAAAGCTTTGTTTTCGCTGAGGCTCCTGCTGACTTTCTCGACGAGACAATACTATACCAATGTATCCTTTGAACCATCACCACATTGGAGAAGGAAACTGGGGGAAGCACCATCGACAAAGATGGTGGAAACCACGTATCACCAACGTCACTTACCGGCTGATTAGTTGCAGAATAAGGAACAATGTAGATAGACTTGAAATTTGATTGAAGGAACAAATATTCAGGATTATGGTTTCCATTGAAATAGCACATGTCAGAAGCGGGAATTGGCAACATGTTAGTGATGAATTCCTCTCCATTTGTTGAAGCTTTTGAGTCGTCAAAAGCGAATTGAATACGACGTTGTCCTGTGGGTGGCTTTGCGTAAAACTGCCCTTGCTTTTCGTTGGATGTTAAGGTATATTTTAAAGTATAACCAAAATCCAACACTGTAATTGCATCTGGTTTATTAGCATCACCACCACTAACCAATAGCTGGGTAATTTCTGGATCTTCGGCACACACCCAACGAATGTCGGTAATTGGAGAAAATGGGTTGGTGTCTGGACTAACTGGGGTTCCAGGTTGATGTAACCCGGTGACAAAAAGGTTTCTAGCTTCCAATAACGACCCAGATGCAGCATCCCAGAATACAATAGACCCATCCTCGTGAAGAGTAACAATGTGCAATCCGTTGGGATGCCATTGGGCCTTAATCACCTGAGGAATCACATCACTACTCGAGCCAAATAACTTCTTTTTCCCTCCATTGGCAACATGACTGGCCATTTCAAACCCCTTACATTGCTTGCTCAACAGATACACAAACGACTGTTTGATTTCAGCCCCAACCACAGAGTATATCACTGCCATATGAGAGTACGTGAGGAGAACAGTGCCGATATCTCTGGGATTCATCTGAATAGAAGTGACTGGCGACAATTTCTGTTTCGGCAACACCCTCTTTTGCAAGTTATCGAGCTTGTATGGGGTCAAATTCAACCGATCTACATCGTAAAACACCGTTTGACCATTCTGGAGCCCCAATATCAACCAGTCCAAAGAGTAGTTTGAATCACACGCCGTGACCACCCCGGGAGCCAGGTACGTCAGCAAGATGGTCTTGGAATGCAACGACAACACCGTGATGTTGCCGGAATTCTCAGTGATGGCCACCAAGTACACTCCTTTGATGAAGTGCAACGAGGTAATGGGGGCAGTTGATTTAAACAGAAAAACCACTTCAACATTGTACTGGCCAAAAACATGGATTTCGTTAGTGGTAGTCGACACTGCCAACAACGACTGGACAGGATCATATGCCACAGCGATGATACTGTTCTTTGGAAGTCCGAGCTGGAAAGAAGTGGATATCGACAAGTTCTTGCTATTGATGGAGTCGGGCGACAAGTTGTCTCTCCCCGAGGTTTTCAACGCATTAGAAACCGAGTTGAGAGAAAGCGGAGCCTTTCTCAGCTTCAATTTGGAAAACATGTTGCGTTCACTACAGAGCACCCACACTATTATTGTTAGACAAATATCGTGATGGTAACTTTGCCATGGCGATCTATCCTGCAGATAACCAAGCGGTTATTAGCGGAATTGGATTTGGCAGCCTAAAAGAAAAGCCGACCCAAAACCCACCAAAGCGACCAAAATAAAGTTCGAGAGAGAGAAAGTCCTTTGGTTTTATACTAGTGGTTTGCGTTGTTTTTGGTTTTGGTTTCGTTGGTAAAAAAAAATCTCATACTGCTGCTAACTACTAATGTCGAGTACAACTTTGTGCCATTACGAATGGACCACTATGGTGTTTAACGCAATTTCTGGAAACCTTATCAAAATTACTTGCTGCATTACAACACAACCGCATCGCCTGCTCTACACGGGCCACGGAAGACTCCTTTTGGTGTTGCTGACTGCATCGCTTTCGCAGCCATTTCCGAGCCGCACGGCCTATGTTGACCACCAAGCTCCTAAAAATAGACCTCAAAAAACCCACCCCGGCAGCACCTTTTGGTTCCTTTAAGACAATCTCGACTATCACACATTCTGCTTCCGACCACTCTCGTCGCTCGTCCACGTCCCACCCACATTGCAACGTCATAGAAAACCCAAACTTTGTCACGTGACTAACTCTCTGGGGACTACGTGGTTTTGAAACACGACACCACCAACCATACCAAACTACACCACCCGAAAACTACGCTGGTTACAATTATGGTACGTGGGGACCGCTTTAGGACGGCTTTGTTGATTCGGTGCACGTCATGCACCCGAAGCAGAACATAAAACTAACTTTTACAGGTTTTAGATAAGTTAATTGGCCTTGGAATGTTAGCAGTGGCCATTGGTGTGTTCGTCTACTACAGCACTTGGGTGTTTGTGTTGCCTTTCGTGGACGAAGCCAACTGCTTAAACTCGTTGTTCTTACCTAGAGATTACGCGATCAAGTTGCCTGTGTTGTTGTTGTTGATTGCTGGGGTTGGTGTCGGATCATTTATTGGCAATGTGTTGATCAAGAACGCAGAGAAGGAGAGATTGAAAAATAGTAAGAAAAGTAATTAACGGGACGTGTTTTGCCGGAATTTATTTCTCGTTTGTATTTATCACTAACTAATTTAGCCCCTGCCGCGACCGATAACCTACTAGCATCCTGATATATTTATTACATGTACTTTTGTAGTACACCACCAGTTTACTGTAGGACGCATTACACCGTAAGCATCACATAAATATTGTTACACTTGTGCTATAGTTGTGCTTGCCATGCCCACGCACGGCCCGGTGTCTGACAAAAACTTCTTTATGTTCTGATTATAAAATCTCCCGTCTTGGTAATGTACTTGACTCCCTTGTACGGCTTGACAGCATCTGGCATCCCCTTGGAGCTGACAATTCTCAATCCGTCGACTTTCAATCCGCTGGGAACACTTCCCTTGTGTTGGTAGTTCATTTTTATGTAGATAGGCTCGACTGGGTCGACTCTTGTTTCCGAGGTGCTGTTTTCAGACTCAAATGGATTTTCTTCCCCCAAGTTGTTAGTCAACAATGTCCCATGCAACGATGCCTGCGTTCCTGTAGTCACATTACGCAAGTTCCACTCTGCTTTGCCGTTGCCCTTGTAAGAAAAGTCGCCGTGAGTGACCCTGTTTGTTTTCATGCTAGTAATGGATGAATCAGTACCAGCACCATCATCGTCACTTTCGGACGCACGGCAGTAGATTTCAAGCGTCAAGTCCTCTATTTTCGACACCTGTTTGTCCTCCTTGATGAACAACTTGATTTCAAACTCGTTTTTCATCATTCCTAACCCCGATTGGTAATCTACTTCAATCAAGCCAAAATAGCTGTTTGAGGAGTCCAAGTCGATTTGGTAATTCATCAACGTACACAATCCGTCTGGCGGAATAAATGATAACGATCGGTTGGACGACGAGGCCCATTTCGATAACTCGACGCATCGATGGAAACTGGGCAATAGCTTCAAATTCGGAATCGATAGGTTTAGCAATAATTGAGGGACCCCCGTCAAATGGGTCAACAAGTTTATTTGGCCATCTATGGTTCCAACAATAGGCACAAGATGAGTCTGTGACTTGAACGAGTAAAACGCCGAATCAAACGACTTGGAAGATAGTAATTTCGATGACCTCACTCTGGAGCTAGGTTTCAAAATCACATTGATTGTTTCTTCAATGTCCACGTACATTTCGTTGCTGGTGTACTTGACATTGGATCTTCTCCATGGAACAGTTGATGCCAGCGACGTTTCTGCCGCGGCTTGGCTTTTGGGAGTGGTGCTGGTTAAGGTATTTGCTGAGGGCAAGATTTTGGAAAATAACGACTTGAACGGAATCAAATCCTTCAATTGATTGGCGTCGGTAGTAATTGGTATACCCTCGTCAATCATCTGGTTAATCAAAAGGGTCAAAGTGTCGTTATTCGTAGTAATTTTCGCCACTGATAACGACCCAAAGTAGCTGGTGATTACGTCCACTAGGCGGTGGATGAACTCGAAAGTCAGGATGGGCGAGGGAGAATTCTTGTTGCAGTATAGCACATACACCACGATGGCGCCAAAGCTCTGCCACACGATGGAGTAGTCGGCATTTATCTCGATGATAGATTCGTCGTTATTACTGTTGATGAGGTTTTTCAACGATTTAAACGATGGCGACGACAAATTGATCAAATACTCGAACGCCAAATTGTTGGTGGAGTCCGCAATGTACACGGCCTGGAACATTTTCTTGACTCGGCAAAGGTCTCACGGGGTAGCGATTTTGCACCGCCTAATGCTGAAATGGTGGGATTTTGTAACCGAAAGCCAGATTTCGCGCTTGGGGCAAATAGTGACGAAATTGCGACGTGAGACCGTGTTAAACCAGGCTTCCAGAATGGTCCCTGGAGAATGCTACTCGACACTGGGCCACGCAGCTCGAACAATGACGGTGTTCCCTGTGCAAGTTCTAGCAAATTTGCTTGAGAACTCGTGGAGGTTGGTGACTTGGCGCCAAACACCCTAGCCTAGTATATCGTACCATGTGTCTAGCCTATGTAGCTAATATTGACTCGAGTCGGTCTCGACAAGCTCGCAAAGTCGCAGGCGTCTTGCTACCGCCCGATTCGTGTCACCGGATACAAAAGAAATCTACGCTCCGTTTCTACATACATTATCGGGAGTTATTTATTAATAAAAGGCTGGGAGAATACAATGACGAAGGGTAGAGTCAACCAAAACTACACTAATTCACAATTTCAAAACACACACACACACACACTTCTTCATGGCATAGTCGTTGGTCTCGTCGTCGTTTCGTCATCATATCGAACTGAAATTAATTCTAATTCCAAATTGCCACAACCACCACTGGCGGGTGGTCACTCTATCAGTTTTGCAGCTTATTTGGAAGTAGTTGGCTTGACCAATTGGTCGGTATCAGCTGATTCGTCGTCGTCGACCAATTCACGCAAGTCAAGGTTAAGTTCCTCAGCAACTCTGGCTTCGACATCGTTGATTTCGGCCATACCGTAGATGGCAATGGCACAAAGACCCAAAACACCGGCAAGACAAGAGAATACCATGGCAACGATACCTCTAGCGGTGAAACCAGCTGGTAATGGTTTAACTTGGACGTTTTCACCGGTCAAGTCCAAAAAGTCCTTGTTACCAGCAGCGTTGGCTTCGATTGGAATACCCAATTTTTGACAAGCTCTCTTGTTGTCGTCGGAAAGCTGTTGAGATTCAACGGCTTGGATTCCTAATGGGTCTTCAACCAAAACAATGGCTAACCCTTGGTCCAAATGCCATTGAATGTGACAGTGGAAGAACCAAACCCCAGGGTTGTCGGCCTTGAATCTGTACACCATGTACGACTGTGGTTCAACGTAGGCAGTATCTCTCATCATGGGGTATTGTGGAAATGGAGCATGGTCGGATTCGTTGAAGTTGACTGGAGGGTCATTATCGTCGACAGCGTCACCTCTGGCAATCAATTGGAAAATATGACCGTGCAAATGGAAAGGATGTCTACCGGTATCCAAATTGTTGATGACAAGATCAATAGTTTCGTCTTTTTTCAACACAAATGCGTTGGTGTTGGTACCATAGACAGTGGCATCAGTAGCTAAATCACCGGCAGATAACGCAGTCAACAAGGTTGGAACTTTTGGTACTGTGAAGGTGATGTTGTTGAAGAAGGCGTAGTTGATACCGTTACCCAAGTTGTTCATTTGAACATCAAGGGTGATGGTGTAATCGGCGTCAGGGTACAATTCTTGTTTTTGGTCACCAACTGGAACCAAGTAAAAGTCGTTGAAATGGGCATCCCAGTCGTCAATCATGTATTGGTCTGGTTTAGCGGCATTTTCATCGTAAACAATGTAGTTTGTTGCGTTAACAACCAAGTCGGTTGGAGTGTTATCCAACATGGTGGTGTCGAAGGCATTCATAAAGGCATAATTCCTGGAAGTGTCGTTCTTGGTGTGGATCAAAACCCCGTATCTTTGAGCCACGGTGATGTAAATCAAGTCCGTGGAATTATTCTCGACAAACACCCCGTCAACTTCGACAATTTCAAACTCGTGGTCTTCCATATAAATGTATTGAGAAACAAACACCCCCACGTTGATAATACGAACGAAATACGTCTTATTAGGTTCAACAACCCAAGAAACGTTTCTGGTTTCGTTGAACAAAAGATTCTTGGGGATTGGTTCGGCCCCGGTTGGGTTATATCTGTTCAAGAAAGTAGGAAGAATTGAGTCGGCGAACTCGTGGTAATGGTCGGAAAGAGTCAAAACCACTTCCTCATCATAGTCAAATGGCAAGGGCTTGTCGTCCTCAATGATGAAAGCTCCTCTCATACCGTCACCGTATTGACCGGCAGTATGTGAGTGGTACCAGTAAGTACCAGCTTGGGTAAGAGTGAAGTTGTACAACATGGTGTCATTAGGCGGAATAGGACATTGAGTGACGAATTGAGGACCATCCATTTGGGCGGAACCGTTCTGGAACAACCCGTGGAAATGTAACGAAGTGTTTCTGTCGTCGAAACCGTTGATCAAGTACAAGTTAATTGTGTCACCTTTCTTTGCTCTCAATATTGGTAATGGCCAGGTATCATTGAACCCAATCATAGGACGTTCATATGTCCCATCGGGGTTAGCATTAACGAAGGTGGTTTTGAACCACCAAGTGTGGGTCTCCCCCATCACAAAGGTAGCGAACCACGCAAAAGAAACTAAACCTAATAACTTCATGATGGTAGTTAGTAGTTAATAAGAATGGGTTAATTTCTATCGTCTGAAAATTTTCCGGAATTGTTTGCAGTATAAATACATTTTAGTAGTGCGAAAAAACTTATCAGATACATCAATATAAAATAATAATTTTGAGCCTTTCATACACAATTTACCCTGAGGCCATTATTTAAAGCTGACAAACGTGTTCATTGCGGGATGCATGACGACAGAGATTTTCAGTCTACGACGGATACACATGGTACATTGGTTTATTAGACAGACATGGCATGGTAGGATTATAGGTGTGGTCGTAGCTTAGCATATTAAAACCGTTGTTTTTTTATACCGATTATCGCAGTTGTGGATGAGATTTTTTAGATAAATATTTTTCCTGGTAAAAAACTTTTCCTGTGCAGCTATATTATTGGTTCTGGTTTGTACCTAACAATACGATTCAAGAAACCTGTTATGTAAGCTCAAGCATAATAGCACCGTCAATGCATGGTAATCCTTGGTGTGGTTACGTAACACATGCAACCAGAGGTATTTTTTATTCAACAATTATTCTAACGATGGAGGGTGTATTGTATGGTGTATGATGTATGATGTAGGTGTAGCCGTCTCGTGGAAAACGGTGGTTGGTGCTTTGACCCCATTGGGTGGTGTCGTAAGGCTATAGC
The DNA here is from genome assembly GCA_030569175.1 of Suzukiozyma manassasensis. NCBI lineage: Eukaryota > Fungi > Ascomycota > Pichiomycetes > Serinales > Debaryomycetaceae > Suzukiozyma > Suzukiozyma manassasensis. The sequence goes on along the minus strand of JAJMKC010000006.1, from coordinate 764,057 downwards.
AGGAGCAACTTGGTGGAACTTGGGTGAGACGTCATTTACATGGCTTTGACTCATGCGGAAGGTTTCTGGCCGATACGAAGGCGACAGTATACTTTGTGACTTAGTCTTGTGTGGTTGGACAAGTCGAATAACCAGGGGGGTTTTCCATCGTTAGACAAGTTTTACCACTTGCGGCGACGGAATTCCACAAAATGGTGCCAACGCAACGCCGTTGAGGATCCCATCATTTGGTTCTTTCTTAGCAGCGATATTTTGATCAGATAGCAAATTATTGTCATATAGTTATTGTGCATATTTCGGGAAAAATTTTATTTCAAGTTACGAGACTCTGAAATTGGCCATTCCCTAAATCATCCAATTCCCCATACACGAGCGGTGAATAGACACAAGCCTTTGGGTGGGTAAGGATGCGTAGGAGACACAAAGATAAGCGTAGTTATTCTATGATCCTTCCATGCTTTCGCCTATGCGGGTGCATTGTTCTTGCGACAGCTGAGAAATTACTCTTACCAATTCAACCAAGTATTTGCTCATGGTAGGTACTATTTAAACCGCACAATTTCGCTCCGATTTCTCTCGTCTGATCGTAGTATTTTTCTGATAAATCTGCAATTATTCCATATGTGACGCAGCCAATGTATAAAATTTCACATTCACACACTCACTTAGACATGCCGTTCCCCATTTTTCACCCACTCAACCCAAAATTAATTTTAGCCAATAACAGTCGTCGCCGCAACCTAAATGCGTTTAGAATTCCCCTTCCCACCACCATGCACCAAGGCTACTCTTTATGCCCTCCTATTGTTGTGACACTGTTCATCGGACCATCCCGCGTGATTTCTCCCATTCTCCAATCGTCGTCCTACGGTGCAGTTTCATCTGATAAATCACATTCCACCCAAAAGATGGAGGGATCCTGCGGTTCATGAATGTGGTAAAATATCTCACAAAAGCTTCTGTCACATTGCGTTCCTGAGGTAAATGTTAACTTTGTGGCATCCTGTAGCCCAAGAAACCTTTCTTGTACACCAGATCACGAAAGGTCAAGTTGCTTTCACCAGAGGTCAACTCATATCTTAAAAGTTTCCATAACACTCAGATCTCACTATTCGCACTACTCAGGAATCGACTCTCGTCATGCCTGAACCACTTCGTTATGTTATGTTTTCGTAATTGTCATCCCCGTAAGGAACACTCCTGCATTGCTTCTAGCCTCTGCTGCACTCTCAAGGTACCTTTTTGATTCCTCGCTTTGAATCTGACCGCATATACCACCAAGCGCTCCCCTCGCTTGTGCGTATCGACTGCTTTAATTACACTCCTACGCTTCTTTGCTTCTTTGCTTTTGCTCTCGTCACTTTGTACCAAGAAACGAAACAATAAAAAACATCACTTATCTCGGCGCTACCACGCGGACTCCATACCTTTTCTGCCACCTTCCATGATGAACCAATTTGCAACACCAACACAAGATGCCAATTGACTATTCCAAGTGGGACAAGATTGAACTATCCGATGACTCTGACGTGGAGGTGCACCCCAACGTTGATAAACGATCGTTTATCAAATGGAAGCAGAGAGATATCCATGAAAAGAGAATACAAAGAAACATTTCCATCAAATCGATCTTGGTCCAGTTGACGATGTATGCCAAATTAAACGCCCGCGTCGACTTTCTTTTGGACAACTTCAAGCTGTCACTTTCTGACTTGTTGGACAACGCCAAGGTTATGAAGGCTTTGGATGCAAAATTTGACCCAACTGAAAAGTTTGATTACGAGAAATTGAAGAAGGAGAAGGGTTCGGAATTAAGAAAGGGGTTGCGAGACTTGACTTTTGATGAAGAGGAAGTGCAAAACACCCCAGCATATAACGAAATGATTGAAGATTTATTCATTCAAATCAAAGATGACCATCCAGTGGCCAAATCGGATGCTCAAGTATTGGTTGAAAAGTTACGTGAACACAGAAAGAAAATCGACGATGTTATTTCCTCTCAGACTATAAAATTGGATGAATTGTTGTACGAAAAGGCACAGTTAATTTCAAGTGAAGATTACCACACTGGGTTTGACAGATCATTCTTAAATAAGGATACTGATGATGTGGAACCACCAGTAGCAAAACCCACAACCAAAACCACCACCACCGTTACCACCACCGAAGTCATCAATAATCCAGCTACTACTGAACCGCAACCCAAACAAATTGTCGACGACTTAGTTCTCCTTCCTGCCACTGAAGATTTTGGAAAGATTCCGTCAAGCGATTTAAGGGGAAGTGCTGACTACTTGATGAAACACACAAAAATCTGTACCGAAGAACAAAAAGATGCATTGATCATGACAGCTTTTGATAGCCAACTTGAAAATAATCCAAAAATTACTAAGCAAATTGTTCATCAATCGTTGTTATTACAATATGTTGCCCAATTAGCTGGTCCTAAACCAAACAAAGATCAAGTCATAAAAGCGGTGAAACTCTTTTTCAGTAAAATTTCTGAAGATCATTCTCCAGCAAAGGCTGGCTTTTACCAGGATGTTGACAATACCTTTAAACATATTGAAAACCGATGCAAAATAATTGCTCAAGAACAAGCTGAAAGAGCTCAAGAAGGAGAAAATGACGAAGAAGCTTTGATTCAATTGAAAGCATTGGACGAAGGTACTGAATTAGTCGTCAATATTCCTGAAAAGGGAACCCCTGAGTACGAAGTGTTCACTACCAAATTGCCAAAGGAATTTCAAGAAGCCGTGAAAACAAAATCGTTAGATGAAGTTAACAAAGAGTTTGCAAAATTAAAAGTCGACGACGCAGAAAGAATTTTGGAGGTTTTCAACGAATGCGGAGTCATTGGAGTCAGTGGATACTTGGAAAATGAAGATGAGTTTCAGGAGTTACAAAAGCAGTATCAAGAAGCTGAACATGAGCAAAATAGCCAACAACAACCTAGCAAAGTAGAGGAGATATCCTTTGACACCGTTGACACCGTTGATTAGGTGTGTAGAGCAATAGCAACAAGTTCAACTGTACGTAGTTCATATATTTAGGTTTCACTACAAATACTCGAGATTTCTTCAGGTTACTTCCTACTCAATCTCGCTAATGTTTCCATGAAGGACTGGGTGCTTCCTTGGTTTTGGTTCTGTGGAGCATTTCCTGATGGGTTATGTTGTAAATTGGAGAGTAATGAGTTTACTTGGTCAGTTGGAGCATTCGCGTTGTTTGTTCCGTACGGCCCACCATATCCTCTGTACTGGTTTTGTGGTGTGGGCTGGCCATAAGATTGTTGTGGCTGTTGCATCACATTCATGGCATTTTGCATGGAGTGTTGATCCATATTGTGTAGCTGTTGTGCTGGGTGTTGCGGGTTTGGTTGCTTGGATTGCTGAGAATGAGGAGGCTGGTAAGTATCATATGGTGCTGGAGTGATGTATTTTTCGTACCCCAGATGCCCGAAACGGTTTTGAGGTTGATTGTAGCTTGGGGTCGGCTCACCATAAGAAAGCCCAAATTGCGGTGGTGGCTGACCATATGGTTGAGGTTCGGAATTATCCCAGCCTTGATTTTGGTACCCTCTTGCACCGCGACCCCTTTGTCCTCTTCTATTTTGATGGTTGTTTTGGCTTCCTCCTCGAGAACGATAGTTGTCCTCGGGCTGGACCCAAGTACTACCGGAAGTTTCTTCACCATAACCAGACGATTGGGGATAATATGGTGGCATATCTGAGCCGTATTTGTTTTGCTTTGCCTTTGCTATAATCTCCGCAGCTACCTCAGGTTCGATATCTGCGTATTCATCAAACTTGATCCCACCATCTGGTGAGCTTTCAAATGTTTGAACATCGACTTTCAACTCGTTGATTACGCAGGTACCCAAAACTCCAGAATATGCTGCTTCACTAATGACATCTTGGATTTCTTTGTAGGTTACGTCTTCGGTGTTGATTGTGATTTGGGCGTTTGCAAATGCCTTCTTGACTTTTCTGATGAAGAAAACTGATGATTTCCCCGTAATGTATACCTGGCAATCCACGTTTGGTTTCATTCTTTTGGGCTCCGGCTCTGAATCTTCCTCGCTTCGTTCTCTGCCTCTGGCTCCCATGTTGGGGTTATTAACCTCGGGCTTCCCACCTCTTCTTGACTTTTGAGGCTTCGACGCATCCAACCGCATTATCTTATTATGTAACGGTACGTTGGTTTCTCCTTTGATACATTCTAAACATGCCTCAGCCGTTCTGAATTGGGCAAAACCATACCCAGCCTTAATTGCAATCTGAATAACCTCACCATACTGGCTGAAAATACGGAACAAATCCTGCTTGGAAATTGTATTTGCTGGTAAGTTTCCAATGAACAATCTCAGCTTATCTGGGAACTCATCCCAATTCTGCAAATTCATATAATACGCCTCCCGCTGGATAAATTCATGGTATGCATTCTCCTCTTCTTGACTCATTGGGGCTGTGATGTTAGGTCTACGACAGTATTCATTAACTGGAACTAGAGGAATGGGATTTTTCAAGTTCTTGAACGGCTTATTGTAAGAGTAAACCTGGTCAAAATTAGCGTTGTGGTTATTTGATGATGTCAAGTGGAGGTTTTTAGAGTTCAAGTTCTCCACAATCAACTTCATTTGCTCGGCTTGGGGCAAGCTGGCAAATTTGGGATCCTTGACAAGGTCACTCTGCATGATGGCTTCGTAAGCTTCTTGTAATTTTGCCTTGCTGTGAGATGATACATTATTAACGTTGTTGTTACTGGCGGCATTTACCGGAGGTTTTGGTGGTAATCCAACCGGTGGTTTAGGTGGCATATTACTTGGACGGGTGGGTTTTTCGTACAACGAAACTTCAGGATCATAATCGTCTTCGTCATCCTGTCCATATTCGGGCTCATGGCGACCGTTGTCTTTCAAAACGTCAATGGTGGGTTTATCAGGGAGGTGAGCTTCGGGACGAAATGCAACTTCAGGGTCGTAATCTTCCTCGTCTTTCGACTCAGTGTCGTCTGATTTGGTGTCGGTTACAGCCAATTCCAAAACGGCATCGTTCTGTTCGTCCTGTTGGTTTAGGTCATCTTGTTCATCTTGTTCATCTTGTTCGTTTTGGTCATTTTGTACACTTTGCTCATTTGGTTCATTTTGTTCATTAGGCTCAATACGTTCAGGTTCGTTATCGGACGTTCCACTCTCACTGTGGTTATGGGTTACTTGTTTGTGCGCGCTTGGATTTTGGTCCTCTTCACTCAATGATTTTGTTGGTTCCAGTGCGACGTCGTCTTCCCCAGTTGGTTCGTGCACCTGTGGCAAAACTACTGGTTCCTGATCATCATCATTATCACGATTTTTTGTCCCTTGTTCGCCTTTACCTGGAGTAGGCTCTAGTTCGTCCTTATGCTCAACCTGGTCATTGGTTATTTCAGAAGTTACTTCAGCGGGCTTTTCATGTCCGCCTAATTCTACCGGTGTTACTTCCATGCTTCGGTGTTGTGAACTCACGGTTCATAACTTTCGTTACGCTCGTGGCATGAATTTGGTAAGGAATAATTTCACGTACTGCAGGCAATCTTGAGTTCCTTCTCATTTACCTCAATAAAACCCACAAAATCGCTTGCTGGTGCCGACGTGGCCCAGGAAGTGATGGGAAATACAGCTCGTTTTGGTCACATATGTAGTTACATCACTGCCTTCAAATAGATACAAGATACAACCATCGGTAAAGATCAAGCACAAGGAAGCCAAATGGGTATGGCCGCGCTACCATTCTCTTCCACTTTCCCTTTCCTTTCATGTCTTATAGTTTTCGCCTGCGCTACGAGCACTGGGCCAACAATTATAATGCTGGAAGCCGTCTGATGGGACAGGAACACAAAGCACGATCCCCCTAAACTTCTACGACCGCACAGTACTCTACACCCTGGCACTCGTGGGGCTAGACTTACAATCGAGGTGTGAATATTTGGCGCTACCATTACGACACTTTGTATCACGTTAGTTGATCCGTCCCAATTGGGAACAAAAATCAACAATTCCATCTAATCTAACTTGAACTGAAATCCCCCATCATCAGCTCAACAACCACCATGACGTTGTTCCAAAACTTCAACACACACTCGTTGCGAAGCACCCGAGGGTTCAAATTGAAGGGTAACCCCGAAATATCCAATCCCCAGCCCATTTCGTCAAACCTCCAGCCAAATCAAATACCAAATGACTATTCTCAATACCAAACAACTAACCTAGGAAATGGCAAACAACAGGGTGGACAACAAGTTTCCAATCATAGAGATATCAGAAACTACGCTGAGCAAACGTTGGGATCTGACAACGCCTTGATCCAGGCTGTCAAGTTGCCTCAAGATGAAGACAAGAATGAGTGGTTAGCAATCCACATAGTGGACTTTTACAACCAAATCAACATGTTGTACGGTACCATCACGGAATTCTGTTCTCCCACGACGTGTCCACGAATGATTGCCACCGACGAATACGAATACTTGTGGCAAGAAACCACGGCAGTAAATGGGGCTCTGCCACAACTGCCAAAACGTCCGGTAAGTTTACCAGCATGTGAATACATTGAGAACTTGATGAACTGGGTGCAAGGATTCTTCGATAATGATAACATTTTCCCGTCTAAAATCGGTGCTCCGTTCCCGCAGCAATTTCCCTCGTTAGTGAAAACGATTTTCAAGAGATTGTTCAGAATTTATGCCCATATTTACTGCCATCACTTTCATGAAATCAGTGAGTTGGGGTTGCAGAGCCATTTGAACACGAGTTTGAAGCATTATGTTTTGTTTGCCAATGAGTTCTTGTTGATCAGCCGAAAAGATTACGGTCCTTTGGAAGATTTGGTGGATACCATGTTGAAGGAATGATCTTTATGGCTTATGGAAAGGTGCTGTGGTTAATGGGGTTGTGTTTTCTAGTAATTAGAAGGGAGTAAATGTATATTATAGGTGGATGTACTGGACTAACTCAGTGGACATACTTCAAGCACTCTTAGTGAGTATTGTCGAAGATGACCTCGTTACGTAAAACTGTTATCACTTGTTTTTAATTATTTCGGCGTTTCTTAGAACTGCTTCGAAGTGTCACTCGTTTCAGAGTGATTTTGAAACGCTTCATTTTGATCACAAGAAACAGTAATGTATTGACATCACTCCTTCACACTAGCTCAACTTCTGCCATCATACAGAGATGATCTGACGGATATTGGCCCACTCGGGGCTGCCCAGATGGCTCTGGCCCCATTTCTTGCTTGGTCGGCATTCTCAACAAGCTAACTAACTTTACCTTTTGCTTGCTTTCAACATCTTCAAGGCTATCAACACTTGTAGAATAGTCTTCCCTTGAACTATTCCAACTTGTTATGACATAAATGTAATCTAGTAGCCCTCTCCACGAATGTGCCCAGTTGGAGAATTCTGGTTCATTGCGCTCGTTTCCAACTCCACTGTTTTCTGGGTGGACTAGTTTGTATCCCACAGAGTACAACGATATAGCTCTCATGTCAATCGAGTTGTGGGCGTTTTCAAGTTGCTCGATGAGACTCAACTGTTCATCTGAGCAATTGAGCTCATCTTCGTTGATCTTCTCATCGTCAGGTTTCAATCTATTGTCTAAATGAATAATTGATCTCATCAAATCCTGTTTGCTTTTCCCTTGATAGTGTATAGGCTTTGCCGTAATCGATAAGTAAGGATAATCAAACGGCTCAGTATTCATATCCCCGGCAAAAAATGTATAGAATCCCTTATTGTTACCCAATACGGTGGACAATGTGGTCTGGAATTGTTTGCATTTATGTAAAATCATGTACGTTTGTCTAGTTCTTTCAAAACACCCAAATGGATGCCAGTACAAATGGGTGGTTCCCAAAATGATTCCGTTCGTGTTCAGAAGGTAGCCATACTTTTCAATCACATTCGGCTGAAACTGCAAGAACGACAACATGGCAACATTGCCGGTTGTTGATCTTGAATCGGGCAATTCTGGTGCTGATTCCAGATCAAAGTCCACAAAGCTTTGGTTTTTGCAAACAAAAACATCTGTTTTGTACCCAATGCACACTCCGTGAGCCTTGGACGGTGATTTGTGGAACTTTGTTCCGTAGCCATGGGCCTCGAACTGCTTCTTCCAGAACGAGACGTAATACGATTCGTCTAGTTCTTGCAAGCAAAACACATCGGGGGAGTACCCAGTAATCTCCTCCAACAACGCAGTTCCTCTCCAGCCCCACTTGAGTGCAGCCCCATTTGTAGGGAACAACGACCGCTTGATTAGCAGCTGTGCTAGCACGTTATACGTCATGATCTTGAGAGATATTGACGACGTGCTCGGGGAAACTTGGGGAATTTGTATCATAGACCGGTGAATAAACGATGGTTTTTGTGTCTCTGTCGTCTTGGACGATTTCTTTTGCAACTTTCGTGCTTCTCTTAACTGTCTTTGCTGTTGGATATATTCTGGAGTGATCTTGTCTGGGCTCATCGCCTGTTTTGTTGACTTCTTGGTCGATTTTGATGGTTTTTCCGGGCCTGATCCAAACTTTTCCACGCCAATGACCATTTCCACGTCGCTATCTTGCGCCATAACGCCATTGTGTGAAGTCTCAGCCATTTTCAACCAGGACTTGCAAATGTACGTAATTTTCGCATCCAAATATTTACTGTGTACAAACTACTACTTAGGATTTCATATTTCATATTTAATATTTCTTATTTCAATCTTTGGGCAAATGTCGCTGTACTTCAAAACATTGGACGACACCCAGAGCGCTGTGTACGAGAACTTGACGTTGTTGCTCCACACCGAGTCTGCCAGTGAGAAATCGAAACTTTTGTCCTTGATCAATCACTCCCTCATAAAGTATAAAGAATATGTGTTCATGCTAAGATCCAGGTTGGCACGACAACCTGGTGAGTTGGCCACGCTTGACGTCTACGAACATAAACTAAAGTACTTGAAAGAAAAAGTGCGAGACTATCAATTGAAGTCGCACGATTCCCACAACGAACATATCCACCAACAGCGTATTGAAAAGTACAAGCCGGTGGGTCACGACAACAATGCCGAATCTGAAGCCTCACAGAGAGACCAGTTGTTTGCCGGCAGATCAGAAACAATCACACCTGAGTTATCAGTAAACCAGCAGATCTTGCTGCACAACAAGAAGATCACTTCATCATTACAGGCAACACGCCAGCTCATGTCCACGTCAATATTGCAGACGGAATTGAACATAGATTCGTTGGACCAACAGACAAAAGATTTGTCCACGTTGAACGAGCAATATGCCAGTTTCAACGACGTTTTGTTGAAATCAAAACAGCTCATCAGCTTTATTGAAAAGCAAGATAAGAAGGACAAAAGACGAATTTACATGAGTGTTGGGTTCTTCTTACTTGTATGTGCCTGGATTATATGGAAGAGAATCTTACGAGGACCAGTACGACTTTTGTTGTGGTCGTTTTTCAAGGTGTTCCGAATCTTCAATTTTGTGTTTGGCCCTGCCAACCCTGTTCGTTCCATAGCCAAGTCAGCCACCTCGATAGCAGTCGCTCCAACGATTTCAGCGTCGGTAGTGGAGAGTGGTGCTAGTGAGGCGGTGGAAACTGTGTCGTTGGAAGTATTGTCCACAGTAACACTGGCGATATCTGGCATGTTAGAACTGGCTTCGAGTGTATTATCGGAAATTGAAATTGAGTCCATCAGTACTATCATCATAGAATCGTCGGAAAGACTAATGGGTGAGTTGTAGGGTGTTTGACAATACAAAACTAGGAATTGCAATACTTTGTAGATTATGTTTTAAAATACGTCATAGCCTATATAGCACAAATGAAGGAGTTTTATGAATCCTATGGACTCTCAACTTTGACAGAGTTACCATTGTTCTTGGACGATTCAATGGCAGCAGCAACAACCGCAAGGTGGTGGAATCCTTTCTCTGGTGTCGATAAGATGACAGATTTATCGTTTGCTCTGACAGCTTGCACAAAGTTTTCAAATTCTGCCTTGATGGTGTCAACCTCATCGATTTCAATGACAGTTTTCTTGGAGGCTTCACTTGCAGACTCTCCGGTTTGGTAGGTAATAGTTGGCTTATTCAAGCTTGGTGACCAGTCGTAAATTAGAGACCCACTTGTACCATAGATGGTGAAAGATGTAGCTTTATCAGTTGCACCAAAGGTAGAGCCGTAACTGAAAGTACCAAACGCTCCCGATTCGAGCTTAAGGGTTGAAAACAACACATCATCATCCCCGGATGTTAGTCTCAATTGAGTTGTGTGAGCAGAAATGGATTCAACCTTACCCAAAACTTCGGTCAACAATGCCAATTGATGCACTCCTCCATCTGACAAGTACCCACCAACGTGCTCTGGTTTCAATCTCCACGATGTTTGCAAGTATTTGCTGGTATCGTTGTAAGGACCAGTGGCATGATATGTGAAAGAAACAACTTTGCCGATTTTTGGTAAAATATCCTTCTTGATAATGTTAATGGCAGACAAGTAAGTCCAATTTTCCAAAATCAAAATAGGAACAGTTGATTCTTTAGTCAATTGAACAATCTCCTTGGCTTGTTTCAAGTTAGCAGCAATTGGTTTTTCGAAACAGATCGGTTTCTTGTGTTTCACTGCCAATTTGATGGCATCGATGTTGAATTGCACGGGCAACAATGCATCAACAAAGTCGACATTTTCACTTTTAAAAACCTCTTCCAAATCTTCAAACACATTAGCCTCAGGAATACCAGCTTTTTCAGCAAAAGTCTTAGCTTTGGAGGTGGTTCTGTTGTAAGCAGCCACAGGCTCAATATCAGGAATCAGTTGAATGACTGGTAAGTGAGTATCGGTAGCAAAAATACCAGTTCCGACGATAGCAGCTTTCAAGGGGGTAGACATTGTAGACAATTGTATGGGTTACCCCTTGTAAATTTTTCTGGCCACAGAGCAATTTATATATATGGTGAAATTGATCCGGAATTGTGCATGGTCGGAATATTCTTGTACAGTTAGGCGTCAGCCTCCACGAAAAAAATGCATGCTTACGGAGATCAAGTGGGGGAACAACAAGAAAAATCGACGTTCACCCCAACGGACGAATGTGGCCGACAAAACTGTGTGGGTATGTTCGTTGGTTCGTTGAGCATGGTGTAGTTGTTTTATTTGGATAGTGTTTACTTTCTCGTCGACATGACCAGCTAGTTTCCCTTGACTAACCACCCACCATTTGTTCTAACACCGGTGATGGAAAAATAGTCTAAAAAAACTACCTATTATTGTGGCGCACCCCTGCACTAAGCCAGCATGAAGCCAACAGGCGTATCTGATGAATGCAAGAGATGTACCTATTTGTCAGCACTCATGGCACAAACATTCTCAAGCTAAAAGTAAGCGACTTGATCGAGGTTGCATCTTTGATGTCCTTTGTTGTGGTAATGACCTTTGGACTAAACTTGTTGAGATCAATTTCTTTCCATACGTTTAAGCAGTTGTATTCGTGAGAAACGATTTTTTGAAGGCTGCACAAGTTTTTAATAAACGACTCACTCGCAGTGTCGGCGTTGGGAAAAAGTACTGATAAGTACCACTTCAACCAGTTCACCTGGCTCAAAAAGTATTGGCATCCAAAAACCGAAAACACGCATGGAAACCTGTACTCAAAGTTGACGAACCATAGTGACATCAGGTAGTTCAAGTGCTGCAACAAGCGGTTGAACGATATGTCGGTTTCTGTGTAGATGTAAACATGTAGCAGCACACTAGAAATCTTGCTCACCCGGGGAGAAACTATGTCGTGGTAGACTATTTGTCGCAAACGTAGCTTTATGGTTGAGGCATCAACCATAAAGAGACTAGGGGTAAAATTCAAGAGTGGCCAGAGGGTATTTTTCACGAGAATATCTCCAAGTCGTTCGGAGATGCCATTATAGTTGGTGTTTGTGATCAAATTGTCGTTTAGGTAAACATTTAACGAAAACTATGATGTTAGCACAATTGCTGCAAAAATGTTCAGGTAATATAATCCATACATCTACATCAAAATTTGCCAATACAAGACCATTGCAGCTGCTGGAACCTGCTAGATTGTAGTCGCACACGAGCTTCAAGTACTGGGTTCCATTTTGTAGCTTCAATTCTAGCATTGGTAAGGAAGGAGGTAGGTAAGTCGAATTGTGGGTTTTGATCTTGCACACTGATTTTATAGCGACTAATTCACAATTCAGACCTCATCGTCTAGTTAGGCAGTTGCCACAACGATACTATCCAAGAAGCCACCAAATACCGCAGTGTAGCGTTGATCACAGTATCTTTATAATAGAGTCGTAGAGGAAATCATTCAGTTTACGGGACAGTGTACTGGACATTGCAATTGGAGTTGGCGTATGAGATGAATAAGTACATACTACGCAATGGTCAATTGGTATTTCGAAAACCTGTGATCACCATCGACCACATAGCAAGCGATTTGACACTTCAACAGGATTTCAAAAAGAAATTGGTCATATTGTATAAGGGATTCTACAAATTGCGGTACGTAGTCAACCAAGGTAAATGGACCGATACATACTTGGCCAGACTAAACCGCGAATTTAAACACATTGACATCAACACTAAGCGGGCCAAGTTTGGCATGGCTCCTTTGGACCGTGCCGAAATCATTGCTCGAGCAATGAATACGCTAGTATTTGTATTTAATTCTACTGTTCAAACCCACGATGAGCTCGTCAACGCAACAACGTACGACCAAGTACCACTAGTCAACAGGGCCAACACGGAACACAAAATTGTGAAGTCGGTGTTGGAAATGGAACACAACACACCGGAGAGTATAAAGTACGATTTCAAGTACCGGTGGGTCGACGACATCAATCGCCAGTTGGACCGCATCGATGCTGTGAAGGAATCAATTGCATTGGGAAAGAAGCCCAAAAAGCCAAAGTTGCCCATCCCCATGAATTTCATTGGATTTAAGCAGTATAATCAAACGGTTATGAACATGAACGAGAGCTACAAATTGTGTCTATAGATGCATGTATAATGCAAGAAAATGTGGGAATCAGGATTTCAAGTTTCTGCTAAAGAAAAATAGACTTGAGGTTTCGTGAACATATTCAGGTGGTTCATAACATGGTTCAATTCCAGTCGACAAAGTCTCTACGATATCATTTGAAATGGAATGGTTCACACATGGTCCACATGAGAGATTCGTATTAGTGTTGCAGTCGGCACATTATTGGCTGCAAGAGTACTTGAAACATAAATTGTTGCTTATGATTGATGGCTAGGAAACACCCACCAAAGTGTTTTATTTCTAAGTACGTGCATTTGTCTTCTGGGTTATAAAAGTCTGGACAAGTTTCACTCTTAGCTTAAGTGCTTACAGAGACAATATTGCAACTTCTGTAATGTCTTTTAATTCCATATGCCTCTTCGTATCGGCAAAGATTCTCTGTCTCAACAGGTAGTTACGTGATAGCAATGTGGTGCACAAAGCTCACTGTGCTCGCCGTGCTCTTACTATGGTCCTGTTCGCATTGTCCCTTGCTCTTTACAGGCGTTAGTGTCGTGGTATATTGGGTTTGCGCAAACCATAATTTCCACTACTTCATATAATTGTGCCCCATACCATTACATCATTGCAGCAATTTCAATTTCGCATGAAAACATTCTACCGTTAAATATTCACTAGGGGAAATACGAAAATGGGTTGGTTCTCGTCATCGTCTTCACAGCCAAAACCGTCGCTGCCAATTGTTATCGAACAGCGGTCGCATGACTCTATCAATTTGGGATCGAGCAGCGCCAGAAACACTCTTCAGCAGTTGAACCGTGAGGACCCTATCAAGGTGGAATCTGTCGCTAAGGAAGAGGTGAAAACATCGTTGAACCAATTTGTTAACCGGTTCCCAAATAACATGTTCGTTATTGACGGTGATAAGGATACCACCGGCTCCATTATTTGCACCGACACTGCTGACGGCAAGTCTTGTTTGTCCCTTCAGGTCAATCTAGTGAGTTTGTTCAAGATAATGCAGAGTCTGAACTACTTCTGTTCTGTCGCAGACGATGTTGAGTCTACGTACTTTGAGTGTAGAAAAATTCCTTGAGTTTACGAATGTGTCAATATTTCAGAAGCAATAATTGATGAGCTCATTGCTGAATGGACGTCACTAACACTAGTCTGAACAACACCTGAGCTGACTACATCAGTCATTGAGGACGCAATTGACTGGGGCGGTTAAAAATAATGGCTTCTTTCTACAACGCTTTATATCAAATGAAATGCATTTCTATAAATTATCGTTACCTCTACCTGGTAACCTGTCTCGTAAGTCGTAAACTCCGTCCAAATCGCATGCAATTGTGGATATGAATATGCCCTATGTTTCACCAATGTGTGCAAGATATGTGAATGATTGCTGGATATGATGTTCATACCATGAACGATTCACCACATCCACAGGTCCCTTTCGAGTTTGGATTTTTGAAAATGAATCTCGAACTCAATTTATCGTCAATCCAGTCCATTTCCGACCCCACGATGGAGAAAAGAGCCTTGGAGTCAATGACTACCTTGACTCCGTCTTGCTCGACTATTTCGTCAAATTTCCCAGGAGCATCGACGTACTCCAAATTGTATGTTAACCCTGAACACCCTCTATTCCTCACCCCGATTCTGATCAACTTGGGCTCTGGCTGATTCAAAAGTGCTGCAAGATGTTCTCTAGCGTTGGCAGACAATGAAATCAATGCCTTGCGGGGCTTCAATGCTCTTCTTTTGGGTTTTGGTTTACCAGAGACGGTGGTGGTGGTTGCCGTGGAGGCATTTGCAACTATCGGTTCTGGCGAGATGGTGGCAGCCTGTATTGTAGGAGGTGATGATTTGGCAGAAGCAAAAGAAGGAGATGATTTGATATTAGTGGTGGGCAAGGGGAATTTCAATGCCATGGCTGTGAGTCCAGCTGATACTGGAGATGTCGGTAACGTGCTGGGTTGGAACTTAGGTTGAACTTTAGGTGCATCGGTGTGATCCGACTTGAACTTGGCAGTTCTAGATCTTCTCTTAGGAGGTTCAGATTGCAGCGACAACGAATATTTAGACCATTTATTCGAAGGAGATTCCAATTCCTTGTTTTGAGTGGTGTATTTCAATCCGGAGTAAAAATCGGACTTGGAAGCAGTAGGCACGGTTTGGATAAACCGGCGCGACAAACTTAACAAAGCTGGCCTTCTGGACAAAAGCGACATGATATATGATCCACAGGTGGTGGTAGATTGGGCCAAAATGCTCTGGTAAAGTAGACTGGTGGAAAACAAAAGATAAATAATTGCTGCAGAAATTTACCATGGAGGATTTTATCTAATATGCTCCTGGTCACGGACACGACGTTTGACTCCAGACGATTCTCGTAAGCAGAAATTCTTTGTTGTTTCATTGGCTTATTTCGGCATACGTGACCGGAGCCGAGCACCGGGATGACCAATTAATGTTGGGATATAATAAGTGATATGGGGTGTGCCGTCGGCACGGGACTGCCAGTGCTGGAGGTAGTCATGCATGGGTGGTCGTGGTAGGGGACCACCTCCGTACCACCACCTCAAGCACAAATCCTGGTCACCACTGTAACGTGCGAATGTTGCACTTGTAGCCCAATACAGATCACACCATCAGTCACTCATCTAGTTTCTTATGTCTGGTGATTTTGCAGCCTATCATTCCTGTGCAATCGCACTAGCATTCGTATTCTCGCACTCTCGCTGATGGTATCTTCATTGCGGCAGTAGAGTTTCTTCTGAGATTCCTTTAGTTAGGGGTATATCAGCTCCTCCACCATCTCTGTTTACCTCATACTCCTACCTTTTCCCTCAATAAAATACCCATGGTCACAATTGCAGTCCACGAGATACACTCAATTGAGTTCTTCTAACAATTGTGCTAGTCAATTGTCTTGTATTATGACATTTTTTTTATGTCTTTCTTCAGTTGGGGATGCCACAATCCTATTCTTTTTTAGCCATTTTTCCAAAAAATCTACAGTTTTACAAAATTAACGAAATGCTCCCTTGTTCATTTACTATTACTTTGTTGTTGTCCAACATTATGACCACAACCACCTGACCCAAAATTTTACTGCTGTCCTCTGTCCTTTCTTATCATTTTATACTCTTTCCAAACCGCCAACTTCTCAACTTCTCTCGAAAACTGTGGAGCCACGTTCCACCATTGGCCAGCGACTGTGGTAGCTGGTTCAATGCGTTCAACTGGTGCAACAATCCATCGGAAAACTTGCGCTTCAAAGGTGATTCGGGAACGGATATTGGTACCATTGGCAAAAGGGTGGTGACGTGGTCGTCATGGGTGATGTCATACTTGTCATTAACCGTCTGAAATATGTGCAACAATGTCTCCTTACTCTTACTTGACGACCCGTAATCAACGGAACTCGTTCGCACGCCGACTGTGATGGTTTCAACGTCTTGGTGGTCCTGCAAGTTTTTGGCAAACTCGGTGATTTTCTCTTGGGGGGAAAACGTTAAACTTTGGTTTTCAGAGTCGCCATCTTCAATACTCATCGTCGTGTCGGCAGAAACTATGTATTCGCCGTTTTCATCTTGTAACTCGTTGAAAAATTGCTCGTACATTTCCACACATTCACCACAAATAAACTCACGAAAACCCTTGGTTTTTACTTGATTCTCGCTACCAATAAATGACGATAGCTCGTACAATGGCTTCTCACACAAATCACAATGCTTTAAACAGTCCGTCGTGATAGTATTCACAAACAAATCTGGCGACGATGCTGTGACTTTCAATCTCTTGTTGAATTTCGACTTGAATATCGCGAGGGATTTTTTCTTGTTTAGCCGTGGCTTGATGGTAGCGGGCAAATAGTCTTCAATCAACACTATGGGATCTTCGGTTGTGGTGTTGCCCACATCGTCGTTGTCCAAGTCGGTGTTCTTTCGCTTCAACGGTGGAGGTAACGGCAACGACGTTAACGTGGTATCGTCCAACAAATCTAACCGAGACTGCTTGTGGGCCAACTCCACGTTATTTGTGATATTCGATAGAACCATCTTGGGGGTTGGTGTGATGCCGTAATGTTCAGACGAGTTCAGTATACTAAGTACAAAAAAAAACAAATCAAAACCACAACAAAACCACTATCAGTGTTCTTTAAAGTCAATAAATAAGTCTAACGTGCTTTTGATTTCACCACAACTGCCACAAAAAGTGAATGTCAGCCAAAGTGTTCCTGATAGTAGACCTCAATGCTCACAACAAATTTGCAACAACAACAGAAATATGACCGCAGCTTCAGACTTTCAAATGACCGAGCAATTTTGGCGGATCCAAAGGACCACTCTAGGGCAAAACTTGGGTATTTTATAAAAAAAAAAAAATTAGCAACCAATCTGTGTAGCTAGCAATGGGGTCACAGCAGTAGACAAGACGACCACAAAAACTGAAAAAACCCAACAAAAATAAAGCGAACGTCAGACCCGTTGATAAATAAGCTTGAAAACCACAGATAATTGCTGGGAAACGAGTGGAATTTGTAGTCACGAAGATAAAGAAATAGCGTACTTATTTTAGATGTAAATATGTGTGTGTGTTTGTCAGATATATAAGTATAATTCCACTACTACCAAGTCAGGAAAATTGTAGCCACGGCCAGGGCGGCGTGAACCCGCGTGAACCTGCCACCGTCGAAATTCCCCTCGAGCCGGGTTTATCCTGGTGCTCATGCTGGGCTATGGTGGGACTATGTCCTGTGTCCGTATCTTGGTCTGGGTGTATTGGTTACGACCTGTGGTCACGACTAACAATAGTAGTTTTGGCCTCGCAGGCTAGTAGCACATAGTAACGTGGTACGACGTCGGTTGCGCGACTGTGCCGCCGATCAAAAGTGAATATCTGCGCATCTATAGTCTCATCTCACCGTGCTTGTCGCAAACGTGGCAGTTGTTTGCGACAAGCTTCTGCGACACGCAACTGGTACAAACAACATCAACAACCAGTGACCTCGTCTAGCCTACGCAGTGTTCCACTTAAACTCACACTAACACTTACACTTATGCTCTTACTCTCACAACGATGGCTGCGAAACTATTTGACGCTGCTTCCCTTTACAATTTTGAGCTGGATGTTAATACGCTATCGGTGTAGGAAATATTTGCAACTACTTACTTTCTGGCCTCTATAATTTGCTTCACCGAATCGACGACCGAAGTCCTCAAGTCTATCAATTCAAATCCTAATAACGCTTTCGTGGCGGAGTTGTCGATTGTGGCCAATTGGCGGATCACCTCCTTATCGGAACCAGGAACTCCAACGGGGATGTTTTTTGCAACTTCGGGAAAATCTTGGTGGAGTGTGTCAATGATGGACTGGGCAGTAAATCTTCCTGAGTTCAACAATAACCGCTTATTGATGGCCTTATCTTGTTCGAATGCCACAATGTGGGCCTGGGCTACATCCCTGACGTCAACCCACCCACCCTTTTGTGGAGGAATTGGCGAATCGGGGTTCAATTTCAAAATCGCATTGATCACCTCAGACGAAGTATTCAACGAGTCCTTGTTCAATGCCGATGAGAATGCTTGTGGGCCAAACACAAATGTTGGGTTGACAAACGAAATCGACCAGTTTGGTTTTTCGTTCTTGACAAAGTCCCACGCGGCCTTTTCGGCATAAGTTTTCGATCCCCGGTAGCCGTTCACAGGATTCAATTTGGCGTCTTCCCATGATATCTCATTCCACGATTCCTCAGTGATTGTTTGAGTATTGTCAATCTCCTTACTGGCATCGGCGACGGCGGCATACGACGACGTGACCACCACCCGCTTAATGTTGGTACCGTATTTCTTGATTGCGGCGAGGGCATTCTTGGTCCCATTCACTGCTGGCAGTAACAACTCCTTTTCTGGATTGGTGACATTGTAAAAGAAGGGTGATGCAGTATGCAAAAAGACCGTAATTTCAGGATGTTTCTTCAAACTTTCATCAAACGCACCTTCCCGTTCAATATCGGGAACAATCTCGTAACTGAACTTGTCGCCAAATTGGCTGACAAGCCCTTCTCCTTTCTCGACCGACCGAACTGACCCGATCACATTGTACCCTTTTGGAATCAATACTTTAATAATGTGTTGGGCAATGAACCCGGTAGCACCAGAAACAAATACTGTTGTAGTCATGCTGTGGAGATGGCCAAAATCATCAATTGCTGTATTTGCTATATTTATAGTGGGACTTGACTGCTCCACACTTTATTAGCGGGAAAATTATTTTGGGAAAAATAGCCGTCGCGCAATAGTGTGGAGATCACCAACTGTGGTGGATGAGTATAGGTGTTTTGCTGAGGCAGACGGAGGTAGACGGGGCTGCCAGACGTAATTGGCCAATACTGGACGTGTATCATGGCTGAAGTTGCCTCGGGGTGTGGCTTGTTGGTGTTTTTTAGTTTTACTATACTAAACTAATCTAATGATGGAGCATCGAAGTAAAATTAGAAACGTAGGTGCATGACACCGCAGCGCATCATGTAGATAGTGGGGCACTTAAGTGACCACTTGTGGTGGGTTCCTTACACCTTCGTTAACAGTACCCAAGGCAGATAAGTTTGGGTACTATTTGGAGGTTGCCACAATTGATCCCAGTTTGTCAATTCTGTGGATCAGGTATTTCATCCACAAAACTAAGTTCATTTACTGTTTTACATATATTTCTCATAAAAACTCATCTAAAGCAACAAGTTACCCTTGTTGATGACAAACCCATCAATAACCGCCATTGCAGCATACAATCTATTTTCTGCTTCCTCAAAAACAATCGAATTCTCATGGTAGAAGATCTCGTCATCTACTTCTTCCTTGTGTCTTGGCAAACAATGCATGAACCTCCAGTTGGACGAAACCCCACCTTCCTGTAACATTTGTTTTGTGATCTGGTAACCGTTGAATTGGGCCAACTTCTGCTTGGCCTCGCTTTCTTGTCCCATGGAAATCCATGTGTCAGTCACGACGATATTGGCGTCCTTGACCGCCTGTAACGGTTCATTTACTATGTCAAATATCAACGACTCTTCTTTAGCGATTTCTTTACCAATTTGCTCGATTTCTCTGTCAATATGGATGCCCTGTGGTATGGAGATGGAAACATTAATTCCTGCCTTCAAGGCTGCAATGGCCAAATCATTGATAACGTTGTTTGAGTCTCCGATCCATGCCAACTTCAAACCCTCGGTTTTACCAAATGCCTCCTTGATACTCAATATATCAGTAATGGCTTGTAATGGATGGTACATATCGCACAAGGAATTTATGATTGGCACTGATGAGTGTTCACACAAATCCAAAATATCTTGGTGGGCGTTGACTCTGGCAAATATACAAGATGCCATGGAACTAACGACTTTGGTGGTGTCCTTGACAGACTCATTGACCCCCAATTGGATATCGTCTTTGCCCAAGAAGATAGGTTGGGCCCCAAAATAGGCAGCAGCACCCTCACTACTGATTCTGGTTCTGGTGGAACGTTTCGAGAACAACAATGCTACTAACTTACCCAACAACTTGGTATGGTTAACTTGAGCGTCGACTCCCGATTTGTAGATCTGCTTGTAGTGCTCGGCCTTGTTCACCAATGCGGTGAACTCTTCTTTCGATAACTGGTTTATGCTGACCAAATGTCTAGGTTTGGTAGCAATATTTCTAGCTTGGAAGCTTGGTTTGGTCATGGTGATGATTCTTGATACAAAGGACATTGCGATCGACTACAACAGTGTACGAAATTCCCGTGCCTTTATAACTTATCTATAAATCATAAATTTTTCGAAATGACTCATCCTAATTGGGTAACACCAACGCTAAGCGCGGTATACAATCAGTTGCAGCAAACGGGTATTGGAGGCACGTAGAAATGCCGTACAAATGCGCTGTATAACTGGAATTTTGCCATATAGGAAGACCAAACACTTGGATATACAGAGCCTCATCAACTAGACATTGATGATAGTGTCAAATTAACATATTGTCACAAGAATCTGTCGCCGAAATTTGGTCGCAATTTTGTCGAAATCAAAATTTTCTCATTTATGTCCGCATGGGGTTTCCCCAACCAAGTACCCTGACGTAACACCAGCATTTTAATGAATTGGCCGTTTAAACCAGTGAATTACTACTCGTGCATTTACGACATTCTCAATGAACTTTACAAATGCCAACTGGGAAGACTCACTACGACTACGCAAGACCAACAATTGAAAAAACCACCCTAGTCAATGGCATCTTACCAAAACTTTTCACGATGATTTAAAAGGTCATATTCCGAACGTTAACGTTTGTTTCAATGAGGTATGTAACGATAGAGTGGAACAATAACAATTGTTCCCAGAGCTCCAGCCAACGCTGGAACGTAGCGAATAGTGCTATCATTACAGCGATTCCTTGAATAGGTAAGATGCTGAAACCTGAATCTTGCAACAGCGTTCACGTAGGTAGATGCGAGTATTGTTTTCACAACCTGATTGAGGTACACTTTGGTACCTTTCAACACGAGATTTGCACCAAGCCGATCAACGGCGAGATTGTAAAACTGATTAGGATTAGCTTGCGACACTGTGCCTGCTATGAAAGATGTAACTGTCGCAATTTCCGTAACTTTCGCACCTTTCGTTACTTTCGTGCCTTGTGTATCTTCATCACCTCACAATTGAAGTTCTTGAAGATACATTGTGCGCTTGTCTCTGATTGCTTGTAGCTGCGATTCCAACATGGTTCTTTCTTGCTGCTGCTTGTTGAGTTGCTCCTTGATCATCTCTCTGGCCTGCCTCAAATGATCGAGCTGCTCCCCAACAGATAGTATAGCACTACCTGGCATTTCACGATTTTTACCATCCTCTTCGTTATCGCTAGAAACATGCCCGATTTCGAAATCGTACAAATCTTCGTTAGGACGGCCCTGAACACGGTCTTCAACTAAATCACCATCATTCTCCATCACAACATCCACGTCGTCATCGTCAAGCGACGGTTTATTAGGTCTCTCTTGCGAGATGTCCTCTGGATCGTATCCTCCATACTCATCTTCAATATCCTTGAGCAGCGGGGGAACATATGTTGTTTCCAGAGACAGCACGGGCACGTACTTCCGAGCAGCGGTATACGACGACTCAGACCGTCGTGGCAACACAGAAGCAGAGTCGTCAGTAGTTGTACTCGGGTCTGACATGGTGATGACATCACCGATACCAAGATCAATGTTGTGTATGTTTTCAATTACAGGACCATTTTCCATATCCATCGGCAACTCTACATGCTGTGGGTAATTCCTGTGAGCTGTTGGTTTCTTCTTGACAACGGGTGCCTTGAACTTCGACGGTGATGGTCTTGAGCCACCAATTGTGATGTCATCATCGTCACCAAACGACAACTTTCGCCTGGAAGCACCGACGTTTTTTTTGATGGTCTTCTTCTTAAACGCCACTGCTGTCGTAGGCACAAGCGGCATGTCGTCAATGTCATCGAGGCCGTGGGAATTCATGAGATTTTGAAAATGAAATCACCGCCAAAATTGCCCACAATGAGATGTGCGTGAAAAATTCGTGATGCGATTCCATCTACTAATATCACCTCTTTACCTCACAAGTGAATACTACCGGTTTTTGTCAGGCGACACAGCAATTTATCAGGTCGACAATGTCTGGTCTCTCTGAAATGGGAGGCAAGCTCCATCAGAAGATGTTGGAGGCGCCGTCTTCCGAGCTCTTTTCCCAGCAACAGCTCCAGGACATGATCAATGTTTCCAAGCCAGCAGACTTATTGTCGGTAGCCCAGGAGTTGATCAATCGAAAGCTCATCAAGATCAGCCAGGTGGGCGATGAGCTACGTTTCCAGGCGGTGAGTGCCGACGAAGCCACCAAAATCACCTCGATGTCTGACGACGAGGCCATGGTGTACTCCTACATTGAGGCCAGTGGCAGAGAGGGAATCTGGACCAAAACGTTGAAGGCCAAGACCAATTTGCACCAGCACGTCGTGGTGCGGTGCTTGAAAGCGTTGGAAAACCAGCGGTACATCAAGTCTATCAAGTCTGTCAAGCACCCCACAAGAAAGATCTACATGTTGTACAATCTTCAACCATCGATAGAAGTGACGGGGGGACCGTGGTTCACCGATTCCGAGTTGGATACCGAGTTTATTGACTCGCTCTTGACGGTGATTTGGCGGTTTGTTGCCTCCAAGACCTACCCCACTGCCCTTCAAGAACCCACCGCCAACGTCAATATCGTCCAGGCATCGTATCCAGCAAACCACACGGGGTTCGTAGGGTTGGAGTCCATCATGCAATTCATCACCGCCAACAAAATAACCAACATCGACCTAGGAATCTCTGACATCAGGTCCCTTTGCGACGTGCTAGTCCATGACGATAAGTTAGAGGTGGTGAAAGACACAGCAGATATCTACAAAGCTACGTGGCAAAGTGTTCTAGAAGCAGGCTTTGGTAACAACTGGAGGGAGGAGTCGAATAACTACTTGATAAATCCGTCGTTGAGAGCCCAATTGCTCAACAGCCCGTACTCTATATTTGAACATTACTCCATGATTGCTGACACGGTAGACGACAACGACAACGTCTACTTGGACTCGTGGAGCAACAATTAGCGTTGCCGTCATACACGCTGTCTTACCCAACGTGTCCCAAACTCCCGCCACCTCCACTGGTGTTCTCTTATTGTAAATTATTCCGTCGCTACCAGGTTGAAGTATAATAGTATAATCGCAAAATTCACATAGACAAAATATACACATAAATCACTAAAAACTGCGGTGCTAAAAATGCCCACTACACCGATACTATCGTACAAGAAACCAACCCAATCGAGCCAGGCGGCATCAGTAAGCTCGTCGCCTGTGAAAGACCCGAAAAAATCGTCAGAGGCGACCGATCTGGGTCCTCCTACCCCAGCATTACCTAGTACCAGAAAGTTTCTGTCACGAAGAAAAGCCCTCCATGAATACTACCGTCTCGAAACCGAAGACAAGCAAGACAATCCCGCCAAAGACGTGTCTACGCTGACACAATCGCCAGATGCCCCATTTGCTGGTGACAAAATGGACGCTTTTCTTCAGTCTAGTTCGATTGAAGATATATTAAAGGCACGAAATGATGTTTCCGGAACACAAACATCGCAAGACTCGGAAAAGAAGGAGATTGTATATGACAACTACTTTGAATTGATCAAGTTGAATGCAACGTTGGACACTTTATCGAACCCGGCAGCCAAAAGCGATGACGATGTGGTTGTACAACAAGCCACCATGGGTGACACTTACGTGGATGATACGTTGAACGAGTTGGCTGATTTTGTTGGCAATGTGGCATCCAAGTACTCTACTGAGTTTTTTTCGGTGGTAAGAAACCTCAATGTCCAGCAATCTGACGATACTGCCAGTGTGGTACCAATACGACAAGACCACCATATATTCGACGAAATGGACAAAAAGCAGCTCATTAGCGAGATATCATCCCTCTTGTCGAATCGAGCCTTGAAACATGACGACGATAAGAATACCATTGGTCGAGAAATCGACGAAATAATCCAGTCTCTCGATGCCACAAAACAAGAGTTGGTTATCTTGCAATTGAACGAGTTGAAGAAACAGTACATTTGACGAGTACATTAGCAATCACGGCCCCCATATCGGGGCCCCAGTCATCATCATTCATTAATTTACACTCTATAAACTATATATCGTCGACGTTATGATTCTTGAACTTTTTCCCCGATCTGTCGACCGACCTAAACTCGAAGCGAGACCCGATTATTGTGAATCCTATGCACTCATCGTCACCCTTGATGACGTCAAAGCCAAACAAAGTGGCGGCTTTTGGGATTGCTCTGAGTCCACCAACCATTTCTGATGGGGAAAACTGGGTCTTGGTTTCGTTCCATTCCTTTGCATCTGCCTCTCGAGGAACACACACAATGAAAGAGTGCTGAGTGTCGCACACAACAATTCCACGAGTGCCTATTGTGTGAGTATTTTTCGACTGAAGAACCGTCACCAAGCACCCATGAAAATCGGCAGACGACAACTTGGGGAGAATCACAGACATGGCAGGCACATTGCCGTTGGGAAACAATAGATCGTTCATGTAGTCTTGCCAGAGGTTATTCATGGTGATGAAATGCTCGAATCTCGGTATTTTGAACTTGTCAAGCCATGCTTCTATAGGGAAATTGGCTGTAGTATTGGATCTACGAAATACACGAATCTTATTCACCAATTTTCTTTGATTGGACAATGTTTTTTGGATGTATCCCTTCACCTGGGCCCTTGTATTGATTTGCCTGGTGCGCGATACCGACGAGGCCCCGTCATTGTGTAGCAAAGATTTGACTTTATCAGACTCCACCGCAAGTGATTTAAACAAGATAGACGGTTTCTGGTCTCCGGTGATGGAATACCTCGTAGCCAAGAGTTCTTCTATTCTGTCTTGACTTTCGTAGCTTCGAGTGAGCAACTTTCGCTCTATGAGATTATCTCTGTTCATGTAAAGAAGTGATGGTGGTTAGTTGGGAATTTTCCAAATGATTTTTTCAATGTATTTTCTTATATCTTGAAAAAGAATGCAAATCAACCCCATGCTCAAATATGGTCTCACAACACCAATACGACAAATTTTCCGGGTTCAGAAGAGATCCCTAGCCGGCATTGATGTACCGTTTCAAGATGATCTTGATCGGGCTAACGACGATGATTTGGGTCTTGGTGACTTCCAGCATTATGTCCCAGCAGGAACGAGCCATGAAGCAAAACAGCCTGCGGTTCCAAAATCACACACGGGACCTCTGTATCAGCACAAGAGTACCGGGGAGATAGCGACAAATGTCTCTTTGGAGCAAGTTGCCACCATAAAAGCGCCGGTTATTGTGGTTTCTAAGTTGGCCAACCCATTTGTCAATCTTGCCATAGAAGACTACGTCTACAACGCCATGGGAATACCACAAAAAGATACAGATAACTACAACCGGTTGATGTTCTACACCAACAGTCCGTGTGTGGTTATTGGCAAGAACCAGAATCCGTGGAAGGAGGCCAATATCCCGTTGTTGACCTCGCTCCGAATCCCCTTGGTTAGAAGACGTTCTGGTGGTGGTACCGTGGTTCACGACCACGGAAACGTGAACTTCTCGTTTATGACAACAAAAGACCGGTTTGACCGGTTCAAGTTTGCCGAATTGGTGAAGGATGCTGTCAATGATTCTGGCAAGGCTAAGTTCAGTCTAGAAGTAAATTCTCGAGGAGACATCACCACCGTGCCTCAGGCCGATGGAATCAGCTATAAGACAAGTGGGTCGGCGTACAAATTGTCCAAGGGCAAGAGCTACCACCATGGAACCATGCTTTTGCTGCTGAACTTGAAGATCTTGGGCAAGTTGTTATCTCGAGACGTGGACAAATTGGGAGTGGTTGATGCGATGAATTCCATCGACTCGGTGAAATCAAAAGTTGTCAACATTGGAATGGACCAGCAGGACTTCATCAATTGCATTGCAGAGTCGTTTGAAAAGGAATATGGCCACGGAACCAATGGAGTCACCAAACCAGAACAACAGCACGAATCCGACCCCACGGACGAATTCGACCAAAATGAGTTATTTGGCTTGACGGACTTTGTTGAGGCCAACGCGATCGAGCCAGTGACAATATTCACCATTGATGAGTCTACAGAGCTTCCTCCCGGAGTCACCAAAGTATCAAATGAGCTTCTAGAATGGAGCTGGCGATTTGGAGCCACTCCAAAATTCACCCACGAGCTCACTAATACCCACTATGGCTTCAAGGTAAAGTTCCACGTTGGAAAGGAAGGGTTCGTACAAAAGTTTGACCTTGACTTTGAAGCCCAAGTCCAGCAAGTGATGGCCAAAGAGCAGATTATTGAAAGTTTTGATTTCCTCCAATTGTACATCAAGAATAACCAGTTGCCATATATTGGAAGCAGCATAGCTGGATTTGTCACCGATGATACCCTTAGCGACTGGGTGGGAAACTGCATTGATGGAACAAACTAGATCCTAACTACACCGTGAACATCTTACTAACTATACATACTTGTAAATAATTATTCGTTTGAAGAAGCCAATTGCAACCCATGGTTCCCGGCGTAGTTTGCGACTTGCGGTTCACTCCACGACTTCAATACCGCATCCTCGTCGTCAATTTTGTATACTTCAATTTCCAATGCCCGGCAACAGTCTATCATCTTGGAATCGTCCAAATTGTCTGAGTCTTCACCCCAGCCCCATTGCGACAAATCACCACCAGGACAGGCAGAAATCGCCACCAAAAGATCCTGTTCGGCAAAAAGCTCGAAATAATCGTCTTTCGTGGCAGGACATGCTTCCATGAAATATTGATCGTACTCGTTCAAACCAGTTACTTGGAATACATTAAGAACATCATGGACGTCAAATTCAGTAAGACCGTGCGACATGACGGCTCTGGTCAAGTTCGAATGGCAGTGGAAATCGTTGTCCTGGCCCGAGATCAACTTGTCTATGTAGGGATCACATCTTGTTCCCAAAGTGTCGTGAACTCTTCCACCCCATTCGTCGTGCCGGGCTGACATGGTGTCGCCGGTGATGGTGACCAATGGACGTAAGTAAGGCAAATTGGACCACAACCGGTCGTAAGTCGACACATGGGCCGAGTGGATTTGTCTAGTTCTTGCGGCCCAGAACCTTTCTCTTGGATTTGATGCATTCCAAATGTTCAAATCACAAACCTGGGGACCGTCTGGGGTGGTAATTCTGAAAACCGATTTTGCGGGAATTTTCACCGCAATCCCAGAACGAGGCTCGCACCGGTATGTTTGAACCAACGTCTTGGGGGCTTGGTGGATACCAGAATAGAATGATTCATTGGCATATAATTTGGATCCAGGATGAGGGTAGTAAGCTGGTTGGGGCTTTTTGAGATTGTAGGTTGTTTTGTCGGGATTTTGCGACGAATGAGCTAAAGACATGATCAACGACAAATTGCAATCAACGCACACGGGTGTTGGTTCATGGATTATCTTGTATTTATACTTGGCCATAGTGATCGGAATTTATTGAAATCCGCCCGATGATGGGGTTGGCGCTACCGCGAACGGAATGGGCCAGGCGGAACGGTAGCTCACATTGCAGTGTGTTGGTGGGAGCATAAGTTGGGCAGAAGTAGGATGAGCACACTCTACATCGCCTCCATAACATGGTTTCTGTGTACTGGACGATTTTGGTAGGATAATGGTGGTGGAATATAATATTGCCCCAGAAACACGATGCTCATCGCATCGGGCCAATGGATCGTAAACAGAATTGAGCAGTCCAGAGTTTGACCTCGCAGACTTGCTGAAAAACAGCGTTGTACAAGACACACTGAGATAACACTATGTTTGAGAAGAATTTTTGGGAAACGCAGAACAGTAGTCTCACATTGACGAAGGGCGGAAAAGCCCATATTTGGCACAGCATAGACACTTTCAGGAGGGAAACCATCACGAAAGGATCAAAGCGTTCTCCACACTAGCAGTCCATATGCATATAGAACTAGCCATCAGCACGACAGTACGACATGTACCAGTAGCATTGCACTTTGTTGATGCACCATCAGGTAGGTACGTATGTTGATACCAATCCAGACTGATTTACATGGGACTGTATGCTCACCCCAAATTGTAAAGTGTGCCCAACCAGAACAGTGCTTGTGGTGCTTGTGGTGCTATTGTAGCGTGCTGGCTGAACTGTGTTCCCCTGCATCAGTTTCGCTAGGTGTTGGTACCTGAAATGTGGTCAACTGTTTGTATGCTTGCAGCCAAATTTGCAGCCGTGCTTCGTCTCCGGTGACGGCGCCGTCTTATCAGGTGTGCCCCGTACTGTGCATGTATGGTGCATATATTTCTGCGCATCCCATATGAGTGCACATAATCGAGTGGTGTTTTTTTGTTCTTTCGATCTTTCATGGCGGATTACCGATATGGTAGCGCCGCGACAATGAATATGATTTTGGATATTCCGAGCAATAGCCGGTGCCGTGGGCGGAACAAGATGAGACGATCATGCGATGGTGGAGTCGGTGGTGGAGGTGTCAGTGGCTCGGGCAACAACTTGGTTACCGACGAACTTCCTCGTAATTGGCAAGCTTTCAGCGTGTGGGTGATCACGAAATGCAGAAATAGTCGTTCTACCACAGAAACAACTTTAAGCTGAACAGTTCAAGCGTGGCCATTGAGTCCAAAGCCCCAAGTCCCGCTGTGGAGACGTGGCGTAGCCCCATAGACTGCCGCCAAGCGGTACCGAGACGAGGTATCACTGGGGACGGAACTCATCGGTCGGATAATCAAGGTAAATTCGGAATTATAGTGGGGTAGTAATACCTGGGGTATATAAGATGCAGATTTCACACTAGCGAATTTTTCAATGATTCCAGTTTCCACATAGCAAATTTCCGTTCCCCAATGTCTTTACGCCGGTGCTTTTCTACTTCCAACACCAGGTTGGTGAATTACGGGTTCATTGGGTTAGGCCAAATGGGTCAACATATGGCCAGACACATCTACAGCCAGTTACAACCTACAGACGAATTGTTCGTTTACGACACAAACCCTAGTGCTGCAACTGCATTTGTTGACAATGTCACAAAGTTGCACCCAAATAATGGCTCCAAAGTACACCAGTTGGCCACTCTTAGTGAGTTTCCCAAGCAACGTCTTCCTATGGACTTTATCGTCACCATGGTGCCTGAAGGTAAACACGTCAATGCCGTGGTGGCAGAATTGGTGAGCCATTACAAGGAAACACCCACCACGCACCCACTTACCATCCTTGACTCTTCGACCATCTCCATTCCAGAATCAAGAGTGGCAGCTGAATTGGTTAAGAGCGAAATTCCTCATTTCGAATTTATCGATACTCCTGTTTCCGGAGGTGTTGCCGGAGCTAGAAAAGGTACCTTGACGTTTATGGTGTCGAAACAACACGATGCTGACATTACTCCCCAATTGACCACTTTATTGAAAAAGATGGGGAAGAATATCTTTGCTTGTGGTGCCTCATCTGGTTCTGGTTTGGCAGCAAAATTAGCAAACAATTACTGTTTAGCCGTTACCAACTTGGCAGTTTGTGATTCTTTCCAATTAGCTAAAGCATTCGGCTTGGATGTCAAGAAGTTTGCTGACATCATCGCCGTGTCTACCGGTAAATCTTGGGCTTCCGTCGATAACTGCCCAATTTCAGGCGTGTACCCTGAAAACGAATTACCAGCTGATGTCAACTACAATGGTGGTTTCGTGACTAAATTGACAAGAAAAGATTTAACCATTGCCATGGATTGTGCCAAAGAATACCACAGACCATTATACTTGGGTGAAACTTCCAAATACTGGTACGACAAGGCTTGCGAACGTGAAGATTTGGCCAATAGGGATTTGGCGGTTTTGTACGAATACTTGGGTCAAATCGAAGAAGATGCTTCTGGAAAGTTAGTCGACACTCATTTAGCCAAAAAGTGATTGTATAAACATATAGCACCTACAAAAGTCTTTCTTTCTGCACAAGTTTTCGTGTATTTAAATATAGATATGCAATCGATACATAATGGAACTTAAAAACATCCACGTAGTTACATAATATAATTAGAATTGAATTCAGGTAAATTTTGTGGGGTTAAATCCGGTGTACTTTTCTGTGATGCTTGGTTTGGTTGTTGATATGGGTTTAATGCACCGTTTTCAAAACGTTGAATAACACCAAAGCTCTTATTTCTCGACGAGTGAGAATCGTGAATTTCACCCGTCGAATCTAGTGATGTCCTTTCGCTGCATTCATTTGAATCTGTTTTAGCTTCCTCCTCTATATTTTCGTTGTGATCCTTGTTGATTCGTGGATTTCTCATGTGACTCAAATGACTACTGATATGGTAGTCATTTGAGTCTCCCAAATCGATGATTTTTGTCGAGGTAATACGAGGTCCTGAATCGAATAATAATGAATTTACTGACGTATTCAAATGATTACCATAATGACTAGCACCTTCTGAGCCTGCAACCGAAGTTGCAGACAATGATAAGAGTGGCACGGTTTGATCAACCGGATTATCAATTTCTGATGAAATCGACGAAATCGACGATCTACGAGAAAGCCCAAGTCTTGTTGCCGTGGTGATCGGTGAATGGGGCATATGAATGGGCGACGGGAAATCGGTGATATCAGATTCACCTCTTATCGTCTCATCATGGCGCAGGTTGCTGTCTTCGTCTTCCTCGTCTTGTTCGTCATCGTTTTGGTCGTCACAACCCAATTGTTGTCCCAAAGTCATGGGTTTTCTTGTTGCTTCTTCTGTTGATTCTTTCCGTTCATCACCATTTTGCGATGATTGATCCAGACTGATTTTGAATGAAGGGAGTGGATTGTCGGACGACACCATATTAGAAAGTGGCAGCTTACCACGCTCCTGCGTTTTGGCGCCGTCACAGTCATCTCCCAATGGTGATGGAGTATTTGTCCTGGGTCTCATAGGAGTAGGTGCATGTAGTATTGGTGGATTTGATAAATCAGCCATTGGTGTGAACCCAAGTACGTCGGAGCTCTCGTCAGTCTCATCGATTCTCAATGGAGATAACGACGAATCTTGAGCTCGTGATGGAGAACTCGAATAGTCATTTTCCTCATACGCCGGAGGTAAGCTTTCCAACGGAGGTGGAGGAACATCAGCATCAAATGGAGGAGGATTCACTGATGGCTTTCTGAGTAAGTGAATTGGACGTTGCAATGGGGTTGAGTTGGGCGAATACGGCACCGCTTGACCTCCATTAATGGTGGGATCATGGGTTTCTGGATCGGGTTTGTAGAGATTAGCTTCTAAATGCATGTCAGCTTCCCGTTCGAACGGTTCATCATTGTTATTATTAATGTGCTGGAACGTGATGGGGCTGCTACTTACAACTCTATCGATCGAATTGTCAGTACTGGAATGATGGAAAATGTTTCTAAATGCTCCAATGCTTGATTCAGCGAATATATTGCTATTGTTATTGTTATTGCTATTGGTATTTGTGGTTGACGAGTGATTGACGGCAACGACATTTGGGGACAATTGCGGTGGAGTTGAAGTTGAATAGCGTGGCAATGGAGAAGTGTCGTCTTCATACACTGGTAATAACGTGTTACTGTGTGCTGCCAAGTGCGACAATACATGAATTGGAGAATCGATCGAAATTTCGTAGTGTTTTCGTTTCCCATCGTTATCGGTGTCGGATTTGGATAATCTCAAACATATTTTGATCCAGTGGTGCACTTGTATATTTTCAAACGATGTATCGGGATGGATAACCGCATCTGGCCGGTGCTGTAATTTAGACGGAACATACAATTGGAACTCCAATTCTTTGTTCAAAACCTCCTCATTGGAATTGATTTCTTGGGCATGAGGATTCCTCGACAACAAAGAGTTTCCCTTGTTTGCCTTATGTTCCAACAACAAATATTTTCGTGGAGGCTCTAATCGATGAACCTTTTTGTTTTGACAGTAATATTCGATATTTTCCGTCAAGTATACTCTTATTCTATGCAACTGGACTTTTCCCCATAGAGGAACGAATCTGAAGGCTAATGGAAGATACGAATCCAAAACCACACTTTTTCCTCCCACGACAATATCGTATCGTAATTGATCTTCCCAATCACGGGTGATGACGATAGGCTCATTTTCTTCCATACTGAAAATCGAGGGAGTTCTGACTATTTCCACCGGCAACCTCGCACATATGTTCGATTTGAACGTACCGATTCTGACAATGTTAACTTCCAAATAGTAATACACTGTTCCAAATGTGACGGAACAGGTTTCGGGAATCGAAGGACGCAACGGATGCTCGAAATTGTAGATGTAATCACCAACATTGAACACTCCTTGGTCTGAATCGAGCGCCAAATGACTATCGGTAACCGACGGGGAAACTGCTCTTCTCAAAAACGCTGGAGAAAGACTTCTGGCGAAGAAGTTGGACGAGTTGGAAGCACCAGGATTTTCGGAAAGACTCGAGGTGGGGGAAAGAGAGTTTGTCGGGTGCAAGTCCAAATCGAGGTTTGATGACAGATGTTTGTGGTCCAAGTCTCGATAGAAATCAGCCCCGTTATTGGGCGTCAGTTGGCCGCATTGATAGAATGGCCAGGTGTGGCTTACGGTGTCGTTAGACTCGACAAACACCGCTTTTTTGGGAGGAATACCTTCGGGCCAGTCAGTCTTTTGGATTCCTTGGAGCGACAACCGAATGGACTTGACTTTACAAGGCTTCAAGATACGGATCACAAGTACTCCTCGCAAAAGAGTAGGAGGCTGCGATTCATACTCATGAGGCGCGAAGCCTTGAACAAACAAGTTCTTCTCGGCGGGAATAATATACACTTGGACGGAACCGGACTGGGCCAACGGCTTGGAGGGCAAGTTAGGGATCAAGGTGGGGTCGATGATACCATTGTTAGCCGTCACAGCTTGGGACAAAGTCAACAGACTTTCCGGGAATAGTGGAGAGTTAGGCACAAGCATTCATAAACCGATGGTTGACGACAAACCGAACAAATGGCAGGAAATTAGTTATGGCCAAAGAACCTAATAAGTAATGTAAATATCAAACCGGATACAAAAGAATCAAATAAAAGTATACAAATTAATCAATGTGAGGGAAAAAGACAAATTCTCGTTTTTACTGGTATCAATTATATTGGTACTACACAAACCACGATTGGGCCAGTAAAATATGAATCTCGTAACCACGGTGCGACATGTCAGTACGAAGGCGGTAACCAGTGTGTCACGTATGCCATCTTCTGTCAACCATGCGATCTTGCTTGACGGGATAGCAGCAGCTGCCAGGTCTACGTCAAAGTCATCGGGGGTTTTGGAACTGTGCAAAAAGAATCCCAATCATTTTGAGGCAGTACACACGGCTTACGGGTGGGGAGTAATACCAGTGGGATTATTCCAGCGGGAGCGAATGAGTGATTTAGCCAAGTTTTTGCGTGGAAAGGAGCCGTTGCCGCGAGGAGATAGTTTCCAGCTCCAACTATACATTGATGAGTGGTTGACGAAAAACAACCAGCTGGATAAGGTGTCGGTTGTACGGGTGATAAAACGGTCCAACAGGCTAGTTGGGGTGAAGTTTCGTTCCGTGGGGGAAGACCGCAAGGAAGCCAATCTTCTTCTGACAATGCATTACTATCTCCATGTCAACCATGATAAGTACAAGGATTTACCCAAGAAGGAAGCCAAGGCGAAGTTGTTTGATGCGTGGGGGAAGCTTACAATGCCAGAGAAGGAGGCAGTGAGGCAAGAGCTCATCAAGTTGAACAGTGCGGGTAAGACATTCTACAAGAATAAGATTGTTACTATCGAGGAGAAGGAGATGGCCAAGAAGAAAGCTGTGACAAGGAAACCAAAAAAGGACTCCGACACTGCAAATGACTTAGATTAAATACCAGGATGTAGAACATGTACATAGCATACTCAATTGATAGATGAGATGACACTGGACATGTAGACATGACTTGCCATCTGAGTAGTGGAGTTCCTAAAAGAGCCATTTCCACACACGGATCGAAATGGGCTTAAATAAACAAATGGTAGTAGGCAGATGTGTGTGTGGTGCGCAATAATAACGGCAACACTAAGAAGTGGGCGGTGATAAACGGGTAGGACAGCAATGGATAGCGAGGCCAGAATAAAAGGGTTTCGTTAAGGTCTCGTTTGGGAACTAACGACATGCACCCGAATGCACAAATAACGCACTCCCGAAAAGCGAGGGGTACCATGAAAAACCGTGCAATTGCGAGTGGGTTGCAATGGTAACTTCTTGTGAATAGATAATTGTAGAATATTTGCAGGTTTATGTGTGCATAATTCCCGAAAGTGGCTGCAAAATGGATCAGAGTGGCCACAAAGGTGGTTACGTCATAAAATCGAAGTGGTAGATGACTCAATCGGTGCTATAAAGCACCGAAATGGAGCTAAGAAACTACTGAGGCAAACATGCAATACAGCTGGACATAGTTCACAACCGGCGGTCAAGAAATCCTTAGTTTCGCTGGACCGAGCCCAATCCTTAGTTCAGCTCAAGTGTGGCTTGAAGTGTCCTGCGCAGAAGTTTTGCAATTATCTACGAAGATCATACCGTCAATCTAGCTATCTTACCCTTGTTGCAAAACTGTCCATTTCCAAAGTACATTGTACGACCTATGCTGTTTCCTATACAACTTAACGACTATCGCTCGGTCTAGATCCTATATGGATATCAAATCTAACTGGCGCATCTCATCTCCAGATTTGACACATAGATGAGATGCAGGATAAAAATACTGTCAGGGTCAACGCATCAATCATCTCATCACGGCTCGCGTCGTCGCCAACCGAAGTAGGGGATAGCCTAGTGCCGCTGCTGCTGGAGCTGCAACAGCAGCACACAATTGCACAATGGAAACAACACACGGGAATCAAACCACAACTCGGTCCGCAATCATTAGTGTCGAGAAATACTGCGTATTGCTGAAGAGTGCTACCGTTGTCGTACCCTGCTACTATTGCGGATCACGCATCTGGCTGCTTATTGTGGTAGCCGCTAAGAAATAAACACTCTGCCAGAGTTTGACGGTATACACTGACGTCCCACTCGCATGAACCATTGCAAGTGCACGAAATTCACAAAAATTGCACTATCACAAACCAAACACTGGTTGATGTTCCTAGCACCACGAACTTCTGCAGACTCGTGTCACGAACACTTGAAAATCACGCGCAAAAGTTCAACCAGAGGAAGTAAATCATTAAAAAAAGATGTTTATGGTCAAGCGGCGCTACCACCGTCTAATCACCGTTCCCCTAATCCGATCACATGTAATTGTCAAATGGGGCTTCAAACGTGACAAACAAAACACCAGACCCAAACCAACTACAGCACATCCAATACAGAATATACACCTATGGTGGTATTCCGGAAGCAATGATTTGTGCTAGCGATTTATGCTGCCAATAACTGGCGGAGCATATAGGTGGGGGCCACCTTCCCACTACCCACATCCAGCACCCGTGGTACACGACCCGGACAACAGGCCCACACCTGCACCGAGTTCCCCCATCCTCGGTACCCCAGATGCCAATCATAAGTAGAATATTTCATCACTAAATTCATCTTGGATTTTATTACTCTTTAGCAAACATGGTCGCCGATTGTGTCATTTACCACCCTACTTACACCAAGTTGACCAAATTCTTGGACTCAACTCCCAAGAGAGAAAAATCGTTCAGATTGGTCGCCTATCTCTCGAGATTTTTGGCCTACTACTTACAAAGACAAGGTTACAGCAAGGAAACAGTACAAACGTTTATTGACTTGAAAGCCCACGCCACCTTCATCAGAAAAGGATTGAGATTCTTGAAACCTTTGAACCACTTGGAAGCTGCCGGTAAATTGTACGATAACAAAAATATCCAGTTTAGATGGGCTAACATCATCCGCAACCTCGCGTTATCAGGATACTTGATTCTTGATTCTGTTTCTTGGTTCAAGATGATGGGATTGATCAACAAGACCAAGTTTCCTACCGTTGGTACCAACGCCACCAGATTCTGGTTGCTTGGCTTGATTGCTGGTCTCGTCAATGGGATCCAAAACATCCATAGTTACAGACAATACAAGGCCTCTGTCACCAAGAGTGGGGACGAAAAGGTTGATATCGACGCTGTCAACGCTAAATTGTACTCTGCCAACAGAAAATTGATCTGGGACTTGTTAGACACGTTCATTGCTTTGAACTTGTTGGGCTACTTGCACTTCACTGAAGGTGACATTGGTTTGGCTGGTACCATCACAAGTATCTTAGGTTTGGCCGACTTGTGGAAGGCCACCTAGAGCTCTTAGGCTAGCACACAGAAGTTTTACGTTGTTTCGGATTATGAGACTCCGTGGTGTTCTCAGCACTTGTATAGAAGGTTTTGTTTAATCCACATCACGTCATAGATTGATCGCGTAGTACTCGCGGAGCAGTGTATAGTTGTACATCCACTATGATGATTTGCAAACTAGACTTAATGTTGTAGTCCAAACTAAACTTTAGAAACTACAGTTCCACTAAAACTCACCAAATATTTAACAGCCACCCGACAATGGTTAGAAATGGTAAAACAATACAAAAATTGTGGAGTTGTTCAACAGATCTCAGCACCACGTTCATGTTGTGTTTTTGCTAACGTTTGTCTTCATCGTCATCTTTCGTAGAGATCATTCACTTTGGGGTTTTGTTCCCGTTTTCTGCACTTTTCGAGTTGTAGACACCATTGTGATATCCGTGCCAGTAATACTTCATAATCACTTGCTTCAACTCGTGCTCCAATTGTGGTTTATTGGCTTCCTTGTCTATCAATTGCAGTAATAAGGGTATGTCCACAGAAACGTCAAACAGCGACAAAGACTCAGTATTGCGACGTGAAAAACCGGCACCTTGACAATACGACTCGTATAACCGGTCCCAGGCCGTCATTATGTCGGTGTCAACGGTATTCTGTGCCATTGTACCGCCGTGTTTACAAAGCAGACGTGTGGTGTGTATAGCCCTGGGGGATTTTTCTGAGATGAGCATCTTGCGATTCCCAAAATTACTCCTTCAACTAACGGTGACAAGTCGGAGTTTACGCAATGGCTGATGAGATCAAGTCGACAAGACTTCACATTGGAAACATCTCTTCCAACTTGGCCGAAAAAAAAACTGCCTTGTCGGCCCGTTTGGCCAAGTTTGGCATCATCACATCTGATCTCACGATGCATACGAAACCATTACAAGACTTCTACTTTGGATATGTCACGATGGATTTGAGCGATGCCCAGTTCGAAAAACTCAAAGGAGCGCTAAACGGGGTCCAGTTTATGGGACGAATGTTGACCGTGGCTCGGGCGAAATCCGACTGGAAATCGGAGTGGGAAAAAGACCACCAGAGGGCAGATTCAGCCAAGTCAGAACGACAAATGAGAACTAGGATAGCTGAGGCAAGAGAAAAGAGAGTAAAGGAGGCATCGACTCCGTTAAAAGTTAACTCTGCCACCAATAACTTGTTCCTTCTGACATTTGCCAATTCCAACAATACAGCCTATGGGTACCATATTTCCAGCCACACATACAACAACATATCGGCGAATACCAAAAACAAACCACCTAGCCATCTGCTAAATGGAACAACATCGTATGCCTTGTGGACCAATCCCAGTAAAAGAGATGCTAGTGGGCAACAATATTCCAAAACTTCCGGAGGGTCTGAAGTGATCAAAGGAAGACACAGAAAGACTCCTCGGGCTCCAGAACACTTTGTCAAGAGACAACAGACGATGAGAATCTTGATCAATGGAGAGTTAAAGTTTTCAAAGTGCTACAAAACCAAGTTATGGGGGTTTGAAAGGAACAAAACGGTGAACGATTTGACATATACCTTTGTTAACGGAGTATGGAGATCAGGCGACAACCACATAATTGACACAAATACCCATGCTCGCAAAGTTTCCCATGAAAAGTGCGGAATCACTGGAGATGGAGCCAGTTCTTATG
The DNA here is from genome assembly GCA_030569175.1 of Suzukiozyma manassasensis. NCBI lineage: Eukaryota > Fungi > Ascomycota > Pichiomycetes > Serinales > Debaryomycetaceae > Suzukiozyma > Suzukiozyma manassasensis. The sequence goes on along the minus strand of JAJMKC010000006.1, from coordinate 725,394 downwards.
GACAAGACATGGCTCCCAATGATGAAGAAAGTGGTGAAGACGAAAACCACCTGCTTTCACAAGAAAATGCAAAGAACAAGGCGGTTTTGGCGTCGATGTTCTCCAAGTTTGATTTTGACAAACCGGTGGAAGTCCAGGAAGATCCTCTTGGAATCGATAAGGAAGACATTTTGTATGATTCAAAGGGGAGAAGGAAAGTGGTGAGGTACGATTACGAAATCCAAGGAGGATTGGATTCTGATCATGATGATGACGACATTGAGATGGCCGATCTTACCCAGGCAAATGATCTTATTGAGACGTACAAGTCGTCAGTTGACCAGCCCCAGCAAGAAGTGTATTTTGACGAAGACGACGAGGGTAACGAAATCGATCTCGATGCGTTGGGCCAGCAGTACACCACGGAAGCGATTAAGCACAAATATGACGAAGAACACGAGTTTGAAGTTGTGACCAACCACGAGAACACCACTACGACAAACGAACAAGGTGCTCAAGACGAACGTGAAGATATGGACGACGAGTTCATGCCAACGTTTGGTAGCAAGCCCAGTCTGGCTGTATTGAACGACACCGAGACCTTGAGAACGTTATTTAATCCAAATGACGGGAACAAAAGTGGGTTCAAGTTGGCACTTTCAGAAGACGACGACGACATTGATGAAGAGAAGGTGGTGGATACTAAACAACAAGAGGACTTGTTGGAGCAAATCAAGAAGCAACAAGAAGAAGAGTTTATCAAGCAACAGGCTGCCAAATACGGCTTGTTCTGGTACCACGCCGATTCTCATTTCCTTCACACTCAAACACAGTTGAGCAAGATCGCTCAAGAAAATGTGAGATTGCCCGGTGAGCAAGACGAGTCACTTGCTATGAGCTCGTCGGGGCAAGATGGAGAAACAGACTACGAAAAATGGTTTTGGAGCATGAGAGGTGAAATCTCGAGAGAGTGCAAGAGAAGAAAGAGAGACGTGAACCGAATTTTCAAGAAAAAGTCCCGCAAATCCACTGGCGTGTAGCTTACAACCGCAATCTACCATGCCACTGCATTCAACTACCACACATGCCATAAAAAATTTGGCGTAATAGACTAGTATACTTGTCCATAGTTAAATGGCATATAATATAATTCGCACTCAAACGAAAAATTCCACCATTTAATCTTATCTCTAATCTAACAGAAACTACTCACCGCACACCACCAAATGGCAGAATCATCCGACGCCGTGGCCCCAGCGACAGACTCCGCGACACCTCCAGACAAGTTGCCTGAGTTCACCTTTGCCAACGTGGCAGCAGATATCCGTCATGGAATATGGGCATTAGTTCACGATCCATTTGTGAACCGAATCATCGCACCCATCATCGTGATATCCACGTCGATATTGGCAAAAATCATCGTGTCGTTCGTTCCGTACACCGAGATAGACTTCTCGACGTACATGCAACAGATCAGACTCGTCAATCAGGGGGTAATTGACTACAGGTACATCGAAGGTGATTCTGGCCCCATTGTGTATCCTGGAGGGTTTGTTCAAGTATACCAGGCCATCAACTATATGACCGACGATGGCACCGACATCGCAACAGCCCAGTTGATTTTCGGCTACGTGTTTGCTGCCACCAACTTGTTGGCGACGTGTTGCTACGGTATGGTTGAAGCCATACCTCCTTGGCCATTCTATTTTTTGATATTGAGTAAACGGTTATTTTCGATTTATGTGCTAAGACTATTCAATGATTGTTTCACCACTGTGTGCATGGCAGCAGTGTGCTTTTTATTGCAACAAGCAAGCTATTGGCACGGGGTGAGTGAACTTGCGTCGTTTCTTTTGACGGTGGTGGCTGGAGATGTGTTTAGTGTGGCCATCTCCATCAAAATGAATGCCCTCTTGTACTTGCCAGGGTTTGTCATTGTGTCGTACTTTCTTGTGGGAGAGAACATGCTCAAGTTTTTCGTGGTGTTGGCGGTGATTCCTTTTATCCAGGTGATGATGGGATGGAAATTCTTGCTTCCTTTCTTCCACGATGATGGGGCCAGTGTTATTAGATGGAATTATATCATTAATGCATTCAACTTTTCCAGAAAGTTCCTTTATGAATGGACGGTCAACTGGAGATTCGTCGACGAATCCACCTTTCTCTCCGACAACTTTGCCCATTTGCTTCTTGCACTTCATGGTGTTGTATTGATGGTGTTTATTTTTACGAGATACTTGTCTAGAAGAGTAATTGGGAAGTCGGTTTTGCAATTGGTCGTTGACGGTTTCAAGCCATATACAACCGTGTCGCCCAACAATCTCATCTTGGACGCAACCGTGGGTCCAAGAATCATATTTTTGATTCTTGCTACGAGCAATGTCATCGGGGTGTTGTTTTCGAGATCATTGCATTATCAATTTTTGGCGTGGTACTGTTGGCAACTACCCTTCTTGTTGTCGATGACAAACTGGAACTATATCGTGTGTTTTGGTGTGTGGATAGTCCACGAGTGGTGTTGGAATGTGTTCCCATCAACGCCTCTCAGTTCTCTCGCTTTGGTGACGGTGCTTTCGCTGGTTTTGATGGCAGTGTGGGCCAACTCAAAGATATGGTTCTACAAGCAAGACACCGAAAAGAAGAATGTGTGAAATTGTCTACAATAGAGACGATGTTTTGTAGTCGTCATTGTTTCATCAAGGTCACGACATGTGTATATTACAATATATTACAATAGTATATAACTGAACAAGCAGTTATAGTTATATAACGTAACTGGCCAAATGTTGACTGCCAACCTGATGTATTGTAACATTAAAATATTGGACAAACTATAGTGTCTTATGAAATGAATAAGGAGAATCGTCCGTTCATTCTCCATTTTCAACGGCATCAACATTACCCCAACTAAATCCATTGATACCGTCGCCCAATGTCGCATCGGCATTACCGTCTAAAAATTGATTGAAGTCAAAGTCAATATCTCCCGTTGGGTTTCCAAAATAATTCTGCGTGTCGGTTGCACCATTCCCCAAAATGTCCACGTTGAAGATTTGGTCTTTGGATATGGGTTCATTGAACGATGGTGCCAACGTCTCTTCCTTAGTTTCAGGATCTTCAGAAATAGGCTTCTCGATCTTAGTATTTTGTCCATTAGCCTTCAGTTTACCACCAGTATTTGCCTGTTTCTTTGGTGATTCTGCCGTTACTGAATTCTTACGTTTTCTTTTATTGGCATCGGCAGAAGGCTCAGATGCCGGGGTCAACGGAGTAGTGTATTCTTTCTTCAATAAGCTGGGAGTATTAACTGTTGGGGCACCATTCTGACTGGCAGAACCTGGCCCTCCTCCAACACTGGATTTTCTACTTCTCTTGGAACCCTGATCCTTTTTCTTTTTCCCATTACCAAGCGATGGCGATGGTTTGTTTGCGGTATGGGGAGAATTGTTAGCAGTATTGGGAGATGGTTTCTGAGGATTTTGTGGAGATTGTGCCATACCACTCATCGTGGCAATTTGGTGCGGTTGGAGTTGATTGCCCACCGGCTGCTGGCCAAGTGGCCCCGGTGGTAAACCGCCAAACCCTAGATTCGCATCAGGGTTTCCGTTGTTTCTCGCAATGTCCAACCGTTTCTTGTTCTGTTTTTCCAAAAGCATCAATTGCATTTGATAGTCTTGCAATGCATTCATGTTTTTGTTTGCATCTTTGGGAAGCCCGTTATACATAACCGGACTAGTTTGGTTTTGATTTGGATTTGCGTTTGCGCTTGCGTTTGCATTGTTACCCCCTCTCATATTATTGAATCCTTGGTTGGGCATAACACCACCAACTTGGTGGGGAAAGTGTTGCTGGCCATTATTCACCCCAACTGGCTGGTTGAACTGGTTAGCTTGACTCAATCGCTGCACTGTTGCTGGCGAATTATTTGCTGAACCATCACTGGACTTTACTTGCACCCCAGACGCACCAGGAGGACCAACCTGTCCCGGTTGCACGATTGCACCACCGGGAGATTGGTGTTGTGCAAGTGACTGTTGCAGAAGTTGTTGATTTTGTGCTTGTGCTTGTTGTGCTTGTTGGGCTTGTTGGGCTTGAACCGCAGCTTGCTGTCTCAAATTATTCATTTGTTGTTGGACTCTTTGCTGTGGCTGCTGAGAGTTTTGCTGATTGAAAAACATTTGTTGTTGCACATTGAGGTTGGTTCCCACGGCCATATTCATTTGCATCTGAGCATCTCCAGCCATTCCTTGTTGCAAGTGCTGAGGAATTGGTTGTTGGCCGGGTGTACCTTGTTGTTGCTGTTGTTGTTGTTGCTGCTGCTGCTGCTGCTGTTTCATGATCATCTGCATGACATACCGTTGTTGCTGAGGATCAGGTATATTGAATGGTCCTGGTCCGGTAGGAGTAGGAGGAATGTTCGCTGGTCCCTGTTGTGTTGGATGTTGTCGTGGTTGGCCCATTTGTTGAGGATTTTGAGGTAGTTGAGCATTCGGTTGAAATTGTGGTTGCATCTGCTGGGGAGCAGGTGGTTGTACATGCTGTTGTTGCATTATGAATTGAACTTGGCTTTGATTAGGGAAAACTTGCTGGAACCCAGCCATGTTGGGTTGGGCTCCAGACATTTCTTGTTGTTGTCTTTGTCTCAATTGGAAATACTGCATTGCTAGCGATTTGTTTTGTTGGTTTAACGGTCCATCACTATTCACGTTTTTGGCATTAAACACATCCCAGAATATTTGCCACCATTCATACAAAAATCCTTGCGGAGAGTCCATAGAAATCGATATCTTAGGTAAGTTGTTGTCGAGAAGCAATTGATTACTGGGAGTGTTTGGTTGCGACGAGTTGTGGTGAGCATTTCCCGGTGACTGGAGATTGCCGAGTTCATTATTGACGGGAACTTCTGCCTCGTTGACAAAAAGTCTGGCAGTATTGGGTAACCTCGACTTCAACAAAAAGTCATAGATGTAGGTATTTAGCAACTGTTTTGCATTGGAAGCTTGAAAGTCACAAATGGTCTTTGAGCTATCGACCGAACCCGAGCCATCGGGATTTTGGTCATTGTTGACATTTCCATACCCCAAATTTGTGAAAGACGTCGAACTCGACGACGATTTTAGGTTCGTTTGCGACGTGCCATTATTACCAGTGGACTCTATGGAATTCGGGGTTCGTTTGTTCAATAGATGGGGACTGTTGTGCAGACTCATGGCATGTACAGAATGGAGCCCGGTATGAGATGTTTGTTTACTTCACTTAGGAAGTTAGGTACAAAACAAGCTCCGGAAGCAGTTTAAACAAGGAAAATGCGGCAATTATTGCGACAGGACGACAATCTCGATGCTTTTGTGAAACCTTGTTCCCAAGTATCAGGGCAATCAGGTGGGGACGAGGTGGAGTTAGCTCAGCTGTATGCCCCAGGAACCGTAGCAACAATGACACCAGTAATCAGTAGATGGGTTCAAATAGCTCGGTAGTTGCACCAGATGCCCACAATATAACCAAATATATCGTAGTTAGGCGGTTGTAAAATAAACGAAACGAGCCAGCAGAGAGAAAATGCCTGTGGAAGCCAGGGTGTGGCAATAAGGATGGAAACTCGCGAGATGGCAGAAAAAACGTCCAAAGTCCACCAAAGTTTAACAGCCGGATACGTCAAATATGATCAAATCCGCGGTGCTTTGCCAGTGTAGAGAATAAAACAAATCTTCATAGACCAAAATTAAATTTAAAAATCGGTACCCACTCCTGTATCACCGTTGGAGGGTTGATTTCCTAATTGGGTATTGTCCTACATCCGAAAAGGATTTATTTTGTTTCCAAGTCTAGAGGTGAATTTTACTTGCGCACCATGTTAGTGCGACTAAATTGCGAGTCACCCACCACTTCTTTGTCCTCTCTCCTTGCATTATAGACACATGATGGATGGGGTGGGATCGTGATCAAGGATGCTAATATCCTACTACAATTATGCTTCTTTGCGATCCCCCCATTTTGTTGCACCACATGGCAACCTCGGATTGCAGATTGTCCCTTAGTAATGGGCTCTGGCAAATTGCTACACTGATTATGCTGAAGAGCCATGTGTTGATGATAACGGTTTCAGGAGCCCCAGTTAGCAATTATGTCGCCGATACCATGCTCGCTCTATTCAAACTACGGTTTTGGCGGCACAGTAGAGGCATGCTCGGGACATAAGAAAATTGCCCATTTAGTGTGGTAGTTTAAATGGAGAAAAATACACCAATAATGACTACCCTGGTGACTACTGAGTCTTGTATTAACACGACTATTTTTGCGTGTGACCTGTGTAGTCATAGTCATCGGCCCAGCCGCAACTTCTTGGGCCACAATCGAACGGTCAACTTGGAACCGAGGATTGCATACCTGCAGTTCTTTGTAATTCTTCGGGTCTAAGACTCCGGAATGCCGAAATTAAAGTCAACTGAATGCTTGCTAGTTAGTAACGTGAACGGTGGGTATGGATTCATGCAGTTTGATTACGAAATTACAAATTTTGCTAACATTTAAATCAAATATATTACTGATAATGATATACATAAGCACAACGCAGTTTATAGTCCTAACCATAACTTAATTCCTGTAAACCTCGCTTTATTTTGAAATCCTTTTCTAACAATTTTACTAATAACAATCGCTATCGATGAGTGCACCGACAGCATCGATACCCAATTAAATATGAATAAATTAACAACCACCAAAGTCACCGAAATGCTCGACAACCACCGACCAAAAGAGTTTTATTATGCCGGTCGACTTTTCAAATTTTGTTTCATCTCACACCTTGGTTAAACGCACTAAATCTCAACTCAACATGACAACGACAGCACAAAAAAACAATATATAAATCCTCAATCATATCGTATAAAACAAAAATCGTCCATGGCACCGGATCGAATAAAATGCCTCAATAAAAACAAACATAAACCTGTCCCTAGACCGATAAATCGGTCTATCCTTTCTTCTCTATAGCCAAATATGCCCTTTCCTTGTCAATACCGCAACATCAGACAATTATATCGCTATTTGAGACCTTTCCCTAATCAAAAAGATCGACTTTTGATTATCCCCACACCGCGTTCGAATTGTTCCAGATGGAACCTCCATAACCACCACTGGATTCAAAGCTTCCAAGCGAAGAGTTGGTCAAGTCAATCTTCGACAAATCCAATGGCTTGAAAGGATCAAAGTTGTAGGTCTTCAAGTCACACACCGGTTCGCTGTTAAGGTGCGATGACGAGCTATTAGACCCAGAAATGATCGACTCTGCTGCCAATATCGGAGTCGACGTAGTAGACGACCCATCGGTAGAATTATTGTTGAACAGCGCATTTACCCCTGGTAAATACATTTGGTTGTGACCAGCCAAATTTCCCAAGTATGGCTGGGCAAATCCCTGTCCGGAAACCTGGTGCTGGTGGCCCTGGAGTTGGTACTGGCCCTGGTTGACCTGGTGACCGTACTCTTGTCCATGACGCATCTTGTTGTATTCAAAAGCAAAATCGTCAGAAACTCCTCGTGAAACTTGCTGGTACTGGTTGTACAAGTAGCCTGGACCGCTGTTCACTGGCTTGTTGAACCGTTTCTTCATTTTCGTAAATGACGCAGACGGCTGATTTTGCATCTCAATCAATAACTTGTTGATAACGTCCCGTTGGTTGCAGAACGGTTCGCTCACAATCTTACGCTTAGGATACACATCAGTCATACTCTGGCCGTGAAAAATCTGTGACCTGTTGATCAGTTCCGTTTTGTGCTAAAGAACGTCGATGCAAATCCGACCAACGAAATTTTTCAAAATTGGTTTCCATGTACTGCGATTGGAACATCGTTCTCGCGGCGCTACCGTGCTTCTTTTGTTCCTGTCTCTGCCCCACCCCAAAACGAGCAGGCTGTTCGAGGAGGAGAGCGAGCGGCGCGCCGAGGGGACGTCCAACGCACCTTGTTAGTGATGGTGGTGGTGGGTGATAGTCGCAGTACGCTCCGCAAACCGCATTTTGTCTGCTGTGCTTTACTGAACACACGGACGAGTATACTAAGCAGACTGCACAAGAGCCGTCGCTGCCATCATTACAATACAAAAAGCGTGGGGGTGGGAGGGGGAAAACTTCACCCACTGAGGCGCGCTACCATGACGATCAGTGTCATTTCTTATTACCAGCTTGAGTGACTGACAGTGACGTGGGGTGACCACTGATGAATTCTCTGAAAGTCGTGGAGCTTCGTGACAGCACGCATCGCAGCAGAATCCCTCGCCAGCACCACCACCCACCACCAATACTCATCATCGTCATCGCGGCGCTACCATAAATGCTTGAAACCCACCACGACGGGCCACACTCTACGGCCTCCATCCAGAAGGTGGTTGTTGTGCCTGCTGCAGTCCGTGCAACGCAAGTACCAAATCATTTTCTCATGTTTCCCAATTTTACAGATTCGCTCGCCAACCTTAACTATAATACATTTTTCATCACTACACAAGATGTCCACTCTCACCGTTTCTTCTTCTGCTTGATCTCATCGTCTTTGGTCGCATGTAGCTTGATTTGATTAGCATAGTCTGGCCTATTGAACAGGTAGCCCTGGGACCAGTCGTAGGATGTAGCATATGCAAAGATAGACCCGTTCTTGTTGAATGCTGTGGAGTAAATCGTGGCATTCAACGACGGGAACGACTTCAACCGCTGCTTTGCGTCTTTGTCCCAGAAACAGAAGGTCCCATCAGACCCTGCGGTGGAGAAAGTTCCGTAGATTGGATGGAATGAGATGGCATTAACGGAGTATGCATGAGATTCACTGGTAGCCGCAGTTCTTAACGTGGAAGATCCCGTGGCCTTACGGTGACATTTGAACGAGAATCCGGACTTTGACTGCTCGGCCTCGTCAATATAGTGGATGGCACACCGGCCTTCAATTGACCCTATGGCGAACCCGTTACCCTGGGGATAACAACTGACGGTTCTAGTTTGCCATTTCAACGGCGACTGGCTATTTTTGAAGATAGCCAGGGGATTATTCAAGTCAACAATGCTGATGTGTCTGTCGGCACAGCCCACTACCAAAAGTTTCTGCGACGAGTCCATGCAATATGCTCGCTCCGGCAACGTCACGGTGGACACTGGCTGAGGCGATCTCATGTCCCAATACTTGAGGGTTTTGTCCCACGACACCGATGCAACAACCGGGGTGTTTGTAGGACCGCACTCGACGTATCTGACTCCACTCACTGCAGCATCGTGGGCGCCGATTTGTTGTGCTTGTTGCGACTGTAAGTCGAAAATTTTAACCTGTTTATCAGCACCACCACTCACCACTTTGGTACCATCACTTGACCACCGGGCAGAAAACACCGGTCCGTCATGGTCGTAGAGCGCTCTTCCCTGATTCTGGCCTGAATTGCTATCAATTTCGTAGATTCTCACCTTTTTGTCCCACGATGCCACTGCTAGCAAATCTTGCGTGGGAGAAAACGACATGTCGGGCACCGAGTCCTCGGGTCCGTTATTGATGACGATATCATCGACCAATTCCTGGCCGGTAGACGCCGTGGAGCTGGCGCCGGAACCAAGAAATGACATTTCTGTTTCGCGGGAGAGGATTTGTGTTTCACGATGATGTTTCTATTTGGCGATTTTCACTATTTACTTTAGTGAGAGTAAAGCATTTTTCAAATACAGGAAGAACATTTACCGATTTCTACTAGTTTGCAAAAAACACTACAATTCACCGTGGTTGACAATTGGCGATGGTGCGCGAGGTACAAGTGACCCGCTCGGTTGACGACGTTCAGTTTGTTCGGTACTTTGGCGAGGAATCGTCGCTGCAGTCCAACTATGGCTCCAAGTCTTATAGCCCTAACACCTACATCGATTGGACTCGAGAATGCTCTGCCGCCAATGACGGCACCCCCATGGTGGTATGGCGCAAATGGCTCGTGGTGTTTACGTCTTCGATTGCTGTTGGCTACATTGTGTACGTTGTTGACCTTTTAGCGGCGCTGTTGAACGACTTCAAGAAAGGGGTGTGTCTTGGAGAGCTAGACAAATGGTCGCTACTAAACCCGTACCATACATGTCCTTCGAACGACTGGCACAGCTGGTCGCTGCTATTCTTCAATAGCAATGGGTGGATTTCTGGGGTTTTTGTGAATTTTCCTATTTACTTGGTTTTCGCCATGGTATTTGCTCTCGTGGCAGCAAAGATTACCGAAAGAAGCCCATTGATCAAGAACTCGGGGATCCCCGAGATCAAATTGATACTTGCAGGTCTCAATTACGACGTGGCCCGGTATTTGAGCGTCAATACCCTTGTGCACAAGCTCGGGGGACTTGTTTTGGTGGTGAGTTCCGGCCTCTGGTTGGGGAAGGAGGGACCATTTGTCCATGTGGCATGCTGTATTTTTAATATATTGTACCAAGTGGTGTTCTTCACTGTGAACGAGGCGTTAAGAAGAGAATTGCTCAGCGCTGCTACCGCGACCGGTATCGCGGTAGCATTTAATGCCCCCATAGGGGGGGTATTGTTCGTTGTGGAAAGTATGCCTAGTTTCTTGATCCCAACTAAAATCATGTGGAATTCGTTTGTCACTGCTACCGTGGCCGTGGTGACAGTATCAGGGTTGAGTGTTTTCACCGCCGGTAACTTTAAGGAAAAGGACTTGTTTTCAGTTGAATTTGGTAATTTCAGTTGGCTCTTTTTGGAATTTGTTCCGTTCATGGTCCTAGGATGTTTGGGAGGGATTTATGGGGCGCTTTTCACTAAGTTGCATACCACTTTCTCCAATAAAGCCCTCAAATCAAGAATTCGAGCAACATTATGTAAGGTAACCAAATTGCCTGGTGTTTATGGTGTCTACTTGGAGATTGCAGCATTACTATTGCTTACGGCTTTGTTGAACTTTCCATTTGGAATGGCTAAATTGCCGTTATCTTCGTTTTTGAAAGCCTTATTCACCGCTTGTCCCACGGAAAAGAGCACCGATTCCATTAATTTCATGTGCCTGAGCTCAGAGTTGGTCACTGCGACAAAATTGCTTTATATTACAATAGAAGGATTTGTTCTTGCGGCATATTCGTTTGGAACTGACTTACCAGGAGGAATCTTGATGCCGTCATTGGTTCTAGGGGCCACATCAGGAAGATTGTTGGGGATTATCTGTAAAGGGTTGCAGCATTCACTCGGATGGGACACCACGTGTACTGAAGCAACATGTCTAGTTTCTCCATCTTCGTACGCCGTGATTGGAGCTGCGTCGTACATGTCTGGTATCACCAAATTGACCATGAGTGTTGTGGTGATCATATTCGAGTTATCGGGTGCAGTGAGTTATGTGGTGCCAATCATGTTGTCGGTGATGATTCTGAAGTTCACCAACGATTATTTATGTAAATGGAACATTTATGACTCGTGGTTGAGCAGAAACTTCAATCGATCCAATTTCCACGACGGATATCCAAATGAGGGCAAGGGGCACGGATTAGTCAATTTTACAAACTTGCAAACAAGAACCAAAACAAAACTACCAGAAGTGAGCGTAAGTAGCGTGATGGTTCCTCTCGAGAAAACCAAGTGCATATGTATAATTCCCCAAGAAAACTATACCCGTACGTCTATTATTGAGTTTTGTGGTGACGATACCCATGAAGGATACCCAATTATAGCAAGCTATGAAAATCCTATTAGCTTAGGTTATGTCCACAAACCAGACTTATTACAGGTAATAGAGTCTACTGACAGTGATGTTGTTATCCGGTTCCAAGCAGCCAATCTTCCATCTGAAGTCATGTCACTTCAACTACGGTATGAACAATCACTAACACAACCCCTGACTCCACTAAATCTACCAATAGACCGAACAGTTTTCGTGCTCAACGAGCTCGCATCGATGGTTGTAGTACTTGAAACATTTGAAAAACTAAACCTAAATTACCTCATCCTTATGGACAGTACCAACCTTGAGACAAATAACGTTATGAAAGGTTTCATAGACAAATTCATTCTTTCCAACCTCATCGACCAGGACTTTTCTATTCTCCAAGACGAATTTTCCACAATTCCAGACGACGATTTCAACGATACAGAGGCCGCTATTGGGTCTTTGATGGAATCCTCAACTCTCCTTACTTCGATTCCAACTCGTCCCAGTGTGGATCTCATAACGTGAACAAAAGAATGGCTGCAAAAACTGTGATATTCGTGCCTGCAGACAAACCGATACCTCTTCAAAATTTACTAGATGGTTCGTCCTGTGTATTGCGAACTTAGGCAATGTTAGTCGCGCAAACACAAAATCAAAACAGTGTATAGAATACAAGAATAGACGAAGACACGAAAACACTACACTGAACTAGCAATGACGGATGACACCGAGGCACCTAAGGGGAATCCGTCGAAGGGAATTCTACGAGACAACACCGTGCCAATTCTAGCAAGTCGACGGAGAGTGTCGTTTGCCCCGGAAGTCACCCTTCACAAATTCCAGAATGTCGAATATCCTAGTTCCAAGCGACGCCGAACCATTGGATTTGAATTCGGTGAGCGCGCTAGCCACAGTGGGTCTGCTGGGCCCGTTTTGGACCACAGCTTTGTGGAAAGTCGCGATTTCGTTGGAGATACTGATCAAATACATCACCAAGATCTGGGTGATACACCCGAGCTTTTAGTGGATAGTTCGGATTTGAGTGATGATTCTGATCGAGAGGAGCAAGACAGACTTGGGATACATGCACAAGAACACAACGGTGATGACGATGAAGTGCCGATGGAGTTAACTGATCAAATCGACTTTGTGCCCCATCAGGACGAAGAGCAAGATTTGCACCGCCAAGAGAATGGCGACGACGACGAGCAAACAATGGAATTTACTGGACAAATCACATTATCTGAAATAGTGGAGCAAATACTGAAATCACCTATTTTTGTGCGATCCATTCATGAAAATCAAAAGGAAGATGACGAGGAGCAGACAATGGAGTTTACAGGTCAGATAAGTACGGCAAACATAGTAATCCCCAGGCCTCAACTCCACGAAATTAATGAAGAATCTGAAAATATACCCGATGAAGACAATCAACCGGAAACAAGGATCACGAACCAAGAATCACAACATGAGAACGAAGTCAAAGATAGTGACATAGTTGCCACTACAGAAGATGTGCCAAGCACGCGAAAGAATGAGCGCTCAAATCAGAATAGTGCAGAATCACACGATAAAGGCTATCTAGAGAACCAAGAGAATGACATTGACAAACCAGTCGAGGAAGAAGAAGAACTACACAGTTCCCCAAATATCGAGCATGGAGACTTGATAACCACTGAGAACGAGATTGCAAGCGATTTCGATGAAGAAGTAGATATGGAACAGACCGAAGCCATTAGCTCGGTAAACCACCAGCGTACCTTTGGAACAACTGACGAAGAGGGACAAGTCACCATGGACTTCACCCAAAACATTAGTACAACAACACAATTTGGTGAAAACAACTCCACATCTGATCAAAAAACAATACAGGACTATCACGACGATTCACAAGATCTTAACAAGATGCACAGTTCAAATCTTAATAAACCAATTGATGAACCAAAACATATTGATGATGTTGAAGTTACCATGGACTTTACTTTTCAGCAACCATTCCAAAGAGATGTTCCAGGCAGGGATATTAATGATGCGGAAGAAAAGGTAGCAGAAGTGCACCGTGTATCATACGAAGTGATATCGAATGACAATGAGAACCAGGAATTTGAACGTGTAATTCCTACTAGTAATGAAAAAATTTCCAGTCAAGAAAGTACAAACTTTGAAGAAGATTTAAGCGATCAAGCAGAGTTCTCAGGAGAAAGAGAGCATGCAGAAGAGTCTCCAATTGAAACTGAACAAATACAAGAACGGGAACAGTATGATTCCCAACCAATGGAATTGACTCAAGAAGATCGACTTGATACCATTGAAACAGAGCAACGACAAGGACTGGAACAGTATGGTTCCCAACCAATGGAATTGACTCAAGAAGATCGACTTGATACCATTGAAACTTTCGCTGATGAAGTGTCTTTGAATAGTATAAAAGAAGTAGTCAGTACGAGTACCGTACCGTTGGCTGATGTTTCACGAGACTTGGAAGACGATGACTACTCCCCTGTTTCATTGAAAGAATTTATGGAAGTTATACATGTTAATTTTTATGATGATCTTGATATGGGGAGTAACTATAGAGCAAGCTTCTCAAACATTACGAAGGAGTATACAGTTGAAGACTATAGTATCGCGCTTCCGAAACTAGAGCTTTTAGGATTATACGAATTCAGCTGTGAAGAATTAAGAAAGAACATTGAAGAGGGAAGGAAGGTATTTGCAGAATACGATAATACTATCGAAATCAATAATCCTCCGTTATTTCGCGAATATTACTCCAGTGACGAAAACACCAAACTAAGTATGAATCTTCAACTTCAGCAGTTGAAAGATTATGCTCGAATACAATCCAAGAAGATTTGGTATGATTGGAGAACTCAATTGACAGAAAATTTATTACATGAATTGAGCATTAAGCATCAGAATATGCTAAATGATAAAGAAAACCTTACGACTGATATCGTAAAAGTTGACGAGTTACGGAAAATTTCCAAAGAAAGACTAGAAAGCTTGAAAATCAAAATAGATCATGTTCGCCAACTTAAACAGAAATTGTCTGGGTTGGATAAAACTGAACTTTTTCGGGTCAAGGAGAGCTTATTGAAGACAGGATCAGAGTTACTTCTAATAAGGAACGAGCTCGAAAGTAAGAGCAAACAATACGAAGAGTTGTCGGCAAAGATTCGCGAAAAATCGATAGAACAACAACTTTTGGTACGTGAGATTTCAGAATGTAATAGAATGTTGCATAGCCATCGACATTATAACCGAAATGAGATTGCCTTGCTCACATTAAAATTCAAATTTCTTCAACGGTACTCCAAACTCAAATTTGTGTCTATGAATGAAATGACAATGGATTTTGATTACGATAATACATTCAAAGTTTCTTTCGATTTCAAAGACATATCTAATTCAGATAATCTAGTTTTATCAATTATTTCTGACGAAAGCGATTCCATTGATAAACATGAAAATGGGCCAGGGTTGGTGATAAAGAACAAGTTTTTGATAGGCCATGTGCTTTCGATAGTGAAAAATGTAGAGGCAAGGAATATGGTTGACAAGTTCCAGAAGTTTGTCAAAATTTGGAAACAAGCAAAGCAATTTGACAGAGATATATTCAAGATTGGTTTAATTTGTCCTGTTTCTTTCAATTTGAAGCATACAACTCTCACGGTTTCATTTTCGTACTGCAACTTTGTCAAAGACTACAAGTTAAACGTAAGTTGTGAGTTGGAGCTCCAAGAGTTGTTGGACTATCTGAATAATATCTCAATAGCTTTAGAACTATTGCGTGGATCTTCGATCTCGAAAAGTATGATTGAAAACGATTTGAAAAAAGATGTGCCCAATAATGGTATTCTATCGGAAAGGAATATCAAACAACTGTCACTCAACCTTAATGTATAATGGTGTAAATTAGTGTATTTGATGTTGATCATGAAATAGTGTACGATTATAATTTATATTGGCAATTTACTGTAAATAATTAAATGCTCGCATTCAACAATTTAATGCAATGATAATTTCGTCTAGTGACAAATGGTGAAATGAAAATCAAAAAAATGCAAGATTGACCTGTTCACACACTTTGATGTAACCAAGCAAACTCAATGGGTTGCTCCTAAGAAAATAGTCGCTGACAAACAAACAACCATCACAATCATTCCCCAAATCGACAAAAGCAATCCCCCATATTTGCAAGCCAATTCCAAGTTGTTCAATGTGGTGGCACCATTTATTGGTTTGATGAGTAAGAATCCAAACAATCCTGGCAAAATGAAAGAAATACTGGTGGACCCTGTTGAGCCTACAAAAGCCAAAACATGAGCTAAAGACTCTACCGAGATTGCCACCAAGTACGCAGCAATAACGATTGTTGAAGTTATTATGTAAAACTTTTTGGAGGACAACGGAACGATTATTGGATCATGACCATCAGAGTCTTGAGCACCTTCAACTGGGGTTGTAGACACAAATGATTCGTCGTGAACTGAATTTGAATTGAGTGAACTGATAGATTCGATGTCTGATTGTAAACTGGTGTATCCATTACGATCGTTGGTTGTTCTAAACTTGGCCTTTAAGCCCTTGGTCAAGAAGAAAAACACATGATTGATCGACCCTCTACACGGATGGCACTGTAATGGAAACGACAAGCTCACCATCAACACGATACATAATCTTCCAATCAACGAGCTGATGGAGTTTTTGGGGTACATTGTGATAATATTGGCATTAACATCGTTCCCGAAAGTTAGGTACCCAATGATTCCCACAAGAAGATACGAAAGAGCTGCGGTGGTGATTGAGTTTCTGATAATCAAGTTCGACTGTCTCGTCTGACTGCCTGCGGTCTCACTAGGCTTCAATTCATTGATGATAGCAAACATGTTCTGATGACAAGTGTACGCAAACACAAAAATCGGGAACGATGACAAAGTCGAAGTCAACGACTTTGGTCCAATATAGTCTATTTCCAAGTTTTCGACGGGAATATCTCCAACCAAGAAATGCTCAACAACAAGACATATCAAGTATACTATGGAAATTAATGCAATGATAGAAGTATACTTCAACGAGTCTAACTTCTTCAAATATGACAACGGGGCAACAATGCTGACCATAAAGATAGTAATCCAAAAGTTTCTTTCAAATAAAATCTCATGTTTTGCACCCAAAGTTTCTACAATCTTGGGCATCAAGTCTCCGATAACAACAAGGTAAGACACCCCCACCCCAAAACATTTTATAGAAATGGCAGAGTCAAACACCACTGAAAAATGAGGATATGTCAATTGGGCCAAACTGAAATACGACACAGCTCCCGTTTGTTGGGTATATTTTGCTACCTTATTTTGCAAGTACAATCCAAATGCTGAGGTAAAGGCTGACCATACACACAACACAGACCCAAACACAAGTCCGTTTGCTTTCAACCCAAACGGCATCGCAAGAATCCCGGCACCAATGATGGTGTTCAACAAGTTGATTGTGCCCGATTTCACTGTAGCTTTACCCATTTCATGTAAAGAGTATATTATAGTGTATACGACAGGGCAAGATACTATGTAGTTTTGTAATTGAGAATAAGAAAACTGCATCACGTGTGAAACATGAAAAATGGAATCCTGACGTTTTTGCGCTTTCAAAACATCAAATTATCCCTGTAGCTCGGATGCTGGAAGTTAGTCGTCACAATGATGATGCAGCGACATTAGTCTGACACTGATTCAGCGTCTTGACGTCGATGCTAGTCCGAGTGATAAGAGATTTCGGCGCTACCATTCATAGCAAACCAACACACCGTCGGTTGAAAGGTTGATTGACAAGAACAATAGATAAGAAGGTTGCAAAAGCGTATCAAAGATAACGCAATCGCTGTTTTGCTCAGTGCAATTTGACGCTTTATGCCACAATCAAGCAGAAACGTTAAACTATACTTCCAGGAAACTTCTACGTGGTAGCGCGGCTACGACATATCTGGTGCTACTTATGTCGACACGAAAACAGACACCAAGAGCAGACATTCAGACTATGTTGTAAACGAAGCTTGAACCTCTGTTCACGTGCTCTGGTAGATCAAAACATGTCCTCGTTGCTGGTTACACATCAAAATGGTTCAGTATGAGCGTCTTTCCAAATACGGAAATACACTTTGCTGAGCCACGAAAATGGACGAAAGGTAACAGACACTCATGATGCGACGATTACATTCAGTCCCACTAATCGAGCTCTGGATTGACTAATAGAATTGCTTTCTTGGCAAATGTTGTCTCTACAGTGATTTTCAAATTTAGTTTATTGATCGTTTTATATATGTAATATAAGAAACGGTTACAGATCAATATAATCAATCGTTACAAACGATAACACAAATACACAATACCACCTATACGCTTCCTGATATTGTAACATAACAATAATGCCCGATCGGAAGGTGGTGCTATCGCTAAGAGACAAACATGTCCTTCAAGTACATCATCATATTTTAGCACGGGCCATCATTCAACTCACAACCTCATTGACCAAGAGTTGAACATCGACTACTGCTTCGACATACTTTTCATGTAGATATTGGCTTAGAATAATAACCAACCAGCTAAGAATGCCAACACAATCAACAATGCTGCCAATTGTATAGAGATTCCTTGAACTGGTTCTGTAGTTATGACTTTTTGTGGTTGGTAATCGGTGGAAGCGGCTGCAGGTTGTTGGTATTGTTGTTGGTTTGCAACTGGGGATGGAGCCTGGTATGTTGGTTCGGTATTTTGTGGTATGGACTTTTGTTGGACTTGTTGTGCTTCGTTATCGTATTGTTGGTAATCTCCTGACTTTTGTCTTGCAGAGTATCCATTTTGTTGCGATGATCCATTGGCATCACCACCATTACGACGTGATACAGCTGCTGCTGCTCCAGCAGTTCCGGCAGCGGCGGCGGCAGCAGCACCAACACCAGCATGGCCGTTGTGACCACCGTTTCTGGAGCGGTCTTCATAATCGTCTTGAGATCTGCCATCAGTAGACTTATCGTCGTCAGTAATGAAGTAGTTAACCTTGACTTTACGAGAAACCATCTTGCTACCGTGCTTTGATTCTAATTGGGACCATTGGTCAGAAACTCTCGATGAGTCCTTCACATCAGGGGCTGGTAATGAAACAATTAAAAATTTATCTTTACATTTGTAATCACTTGGTAAAGATTGAGAGAAACCTTGCAAAATGATGGAAATCTCTGCCGATTCATTTGGGTGAATTAATCCAGCATTTGGCCTAACACAGTATAATTTCGGTGCTGTGGTTTTGACTTTGAAAGCAAGAGGAGTGTTGGTGTTGTTCGAAAGTTCGAGGTATTCGGTGGTTTGTTGAGTAAATGTACCTAAAATGTTAGTACGTGAAATAAAATTTCATGCGGCCAATATTGTGCAATTTATGGTTTCTCCAGTTTTCACAAGTCTTGAGAAATTAGCGATTCCAATGCGGCTGGAAGCGTCCATTCAAACTACGAGCTTATCTTCGGAAGTCTTGTTGGGGCAAAATGGTGTGTAGTCTGTAAATCGGGTCACTCCAGAAATGAATTCACCTTTGGCTTATGGCAAGTTGATTTCAACCTTAAATACTTCCTTACCTTCGGACCAAAGACAACCAAATTCAACATGAGATTCTCTGCTGAAAGTGTGCTAATATCTGTAATGCGACGTAGTGCTCAAAAGTTGTAATTTTTGCAATCTTGTGTTGAGTCAAACGGCCAAAAATAGCTGGTTGTGGCACAAACTAACCCGATTAATGACCCCTGAAATTCAACCTGATGCAAACTATTCATTGTGCGAAAATCTGGAATTGACCACTTGAATTTTGTCAGTCTAGCCTATGCACCATAAAAGACCAATCATGAAAACAATCAGACACTACTTCCATTACCCGACTCAACCCCTTCAATTAGCTTGCTATCACCATAATTGATGGAACGGGACGCATCAGACATGGCCAAACGCTTGGGGGAGTTTTCATGAAGATAAACCACACAAGCATGCTGTGGTCGCTAAAATCATCGACAACGCGGCATCAGTCACTCGTCAACTGGAGGGATTTTAGAACTCTAGGCCCACCCCAAGCAAAACAAATCACATCACTGGCTCCGCTGAGTAAAGGTGAGACCTCACCAGTCCCCACCACAACAATTTGAATACATACCCTGAAACTCTAACACACTGGGAGAAACATCCATGGTGGCAATAATTACAAAAAGAAGATATATACGATTGTGCCCAATTTAAACCACTGACAACAAAATTTCACAGTGAATATCCTGGAAAAGTAATAATTATGTGCAGGTGAACATATGGCCCCTCCCCATTCCATATGATAATGTATGCACATGAAGAAATGGCGAAATTGTATACCTCATTAGGCAGTAAACTGGGGAGGTATTTGTGGTGGACGGAACGGGGTAAATCCGGAATGTGTTGGCGTCGCGTTGGCTGATGCAGATGTCGCAGGTGCCAAAATGCTGGGTTTGATGTACAGTTGACACAGAACACGTACATATGTACGATAGCATGATATCTCCGATACATGAATAATGCGACCTGATAGATGTTTGGCGTAGATGGTGGTACGTTGTACGATGTATTCTGTTTGCGGCGGCGGATAGATGTACTAGTCTATAGTGGTAGACACACTTGGTTGCAGAGACATAATACCGTTTAGTACGACAACCCTATTTGGGAATGTGCATTGTGATGTACAATGTGTTGAGCTAT
This sequence comes from Suzukiozyma manassasensis, assembly GCA_030569175.1. Lineage (NCBI taxonomy): Eukaryota > Fungi > Ascomycota > Pichiomycetes > Serinales > Debaryomycetaceae > Suzukiozyma > Suzukiozyma manassasensis. The sequence goes on along the minus strand of JAJMKC010000006.1, from coordinate 704,994 downwards.
ACAATGTGGCATTTGTGGAACGAAAATAGCAACTGCTAGTGACCTAGCACATGTGCGAAGATATGTAGGAACAATGTGCTACAACACCGCGTGATATTTAGATTTTTTAGGTCCATTTGAGATCTTTCCATCGTCAATGCCGTGCCCCACAGGTTGACTATTTTTCACCATCAAATTAATGTATGTAGCTAAAAATAAGATGTTTCTGTGGAGACATGCAACTGCGAAACTTTTGACACAATCATTTGCGGCTAGCGACTTTAAGTAGTGGAGATGTGGTCCATCCCAGAGATATGAAGTGTGACATTTTGCATGGATGTATAGCTGACATCAAGATCGAACGCTGCGTAGTACGATATACTATTTTTCAACATCTGGCATGATGGACAGAGAATTGCTTTTACTTTAACTAGGGGGGCGCGCTGTGGGTATTGTGCGCACTTCGGTGCTCCAAAAGCTTCATTTCACGTCACACTGCAAAACTCTACGTCCTTGGTCAAGTTCTATTTATTGCTACTTGAAGTAATCCCATGATGAACTTTCTCGTAAATATGATGCTGATATATAACGTACACAGATGTTTTTCAAATCGTTTACAGTACTTATCCACGGTTTGATTGACGTGCTCAAATTTCCCCTGTAAATGAACTTGACATCTTCCCCTATTTGGATATGTCATGTAAGGCATATGCATGGAACATGTAGGTAAAATTTCAAGTACGTAAGTACCTATGGGTGAAAAGCATCTTCGGATCTCTACTCTGCAACTGCTTGTGTGTATACCTGCTACCTATCTACACCTTGCACTGTTTATGTGTGAAATGTTCTACGCTCAAATGCTTTCTTCTGTTGCATTCTGTATGTTATAAAATATATGTATGAACAATTTCAGGCGCATATTCGCCAAATCTATTAGATCTGTATTAGGAACTCAGTTGGTTTGTATGTGAAGTAAACTTGCTCGTTTACTCGCATTATGAGTATCTTTCGCGTCTCCTTGCCAACTGTGGACGATTGTTGTGATGGGATTTGATATCGCTCAGCTATTTGACGTATTATAAGTGTATGTAGAAATCGGACTATAAACGGTCGTACTACATGCGTACAAACCCAAATCAGGTATTGACTATTATGCCAACTAAGTTTGGAAACTGAACGATATTGCTGAACTAACCATATATCTTGCGATGTTGACAGCTTACATCAATTGCAACCAACTGAGCCGTGTTGGGAGGATGGTGGTGCACTACGGTTACTAGGCATTGTACCTAATTAGGAAATTCGGTGGGTGGTGAGATTCCTTGTTGGGCCCGAAAAGTGTGTTTTCCCTGAACGAACATCTTGCACCTCGATCGACAATTGTGTATAATGTGATATTTTTGCGCAATTAGTTCGATCCTTTCGTATGTCTTCGTGCTACGGAAATTTCATTCTGTATCGCGGTAATGCATCTATATTGCCTGTACTGGAAGTACTTTTTTTAGCAACCTATGTGTTTGGAACCACACACGTCGCAAGAGATACAGTATACCATTAAGGTATTTTGCAAGAGTGTTCATTTGGGATGTGCTTCAAACCATCAATAATGCGACCGAGACTCCTCTCTGATGAGATCGGAAAGTCTGCTACAAATGGTTAATGCAGCTTGTAAAATCAATATTTGGGGACTGATAATGATAGAGCAGCACAGAATACAGCTCGTTATGTGTGATTATGATATCAGTCCTCAAATTATTTGCTTTTCCAAGAGAAACCTTACAACCTCAAACTTCATCTCAATTGTGATTCCGTTTTATTGACTCGCTGTAATCATATATAAAATATCCTCATTTTTCTTCCCCATTCCTGGCCACAATCAGTAATCGTCACCTTTGGTAACAATCTCCTTCTTGTGTGGATGTAATAAAATCGTATGTTCGAATTGCGCAGTGTAACTTCCCCTGACATCGGCAATAGGAGGATAATCTTCCACAATGCCTGCTCTCACCAACTGGTTCAAAGCTAACAAATACTTGTCTTCTCCTGCTCTCTCCAAGTACCGACGACACCATGGCAAAGTGCCGAAATTACTCTTGATGGAATCCAACAATTTCTGACATCTATCACTTGGTACCCGAATCGAGTCAATTCCGGTGTTCAACGCATAGTGACTGCACTCTCCTTCAGGAATAACGTACCCTTTACCAGTAGACCCAAATGTCTCAATAGCAAACGTCTCTCCTTCCTCCATCTTGGTCATGTCTCCATTGGCAATGATGGGAACGGTTTTACCAGAATGAATGATGTAATCGCCAATATTGTGTCCGTTAAGATTCTTGATACACTTGATAGGAATCAACTTGCCCCTCTCTTCCATCTCGTACGATTCCATCACCTCTTGCACAGCAGCACCAATGTCATTCAATCTCACGTCAATACCGGCTTCCTTGATCCCAGTATAAGTGGCTTGTCTCACGGCTTCCATGATGGTGTCGTATTTACCGTCTTCATTGAACGTCATGGTGAAAGCTGAATCACAGATTCTCCCATTTACATGAACCCCAATGTCTACCTTCATGATGTCGTCTTTGCCCAACACCAATTTGTCACCGGTGTTTGGCGTGTAGTGAGCCGCAACATGGTTAAGCGAAAGCCCAGTGGGAAACCCCACTCCGGCCTTCAATGTGTGCTCGTTACCAGCATACGTTCTGACGGAGTCCTCAATCAAGTTGGCAATCTCCGTCATGCCCATTCCCGGTCTAATCGACGATTGAGCCTTGTGTCTGACTCTTCTGTGGATCTCGGCCCCTTTTCTGAAATCCTCCCACTTGTTATTCAGTTGACGGTCATTGTACCTCATCTCCTCCGAAGTGGTCCGGTAACTGTTGATTTCTAATGGGTATTCTTGCCATTCTCCTTCAGGATAATGGCCGTCCGGGTATGACTTGGAAATTGCTCCCAACTTCTTCTTTTTCTTCTTGTTCTTCTTCTTCTTCTTCCCACCTTCGGCCCCATCGCCCTCTTCGTCTTCGCCGTCATCAGCACCTTCTGCCACAACCACGGGTTCCGGTTCGGCTACCTTGTCATTGCTATCGAGCTTTAAGCTTTCTACTTTATCTTTGAGCTCCGTCTCGGTCATACTTGCTCCTCAATGGTATCCGCTTGGTAACTTTATTTTAATTTTCATTTCGGTAATGAACCATTGTAAACCGAAAGGTCACGTGAAAACATCGAAAGTGGTTTCCACCTTCAGTTTATCGGGGGACTAGGGAAAAGGGGGTTTGGATGGTGGATCGGTGGTTTGTTGTGAAGTCTGTGGTTTGGTGTAATTGGATGCAACCACGTCAAGCTGGCGGGGTCGTATTTTGTTTTTTGTATTTTCGTCATATTTCAAGGCACCAAAGTGCACCAAAGTAGAGCATCAAAGTGAAGCCCTACATGTGGATATTTCACCAATACAGTCGTCGCTACCAAGGCAAGCAATTACAATTGGCATGGGTTGCCGGCTTTTACTTTGTGTGACGACATTTCATGCCGCAAGCTACAGTCGATGTTGCACAAATAAACCAAACTATATATTAACATAGTATAAACGAAATGAAGGGCCTCAGCACTGCTGAAATGAGAGTTTTGAAGACATGCGTAATGCTGCAGACGTATGCAAGAAAAGTACGAAGCAGCCGTTAATATCTGTATGTCACTGGTACGACAGTCATATGGATATCGTGGCTGGTATGTGGGGATGTAAACGAATCTAGTGCTAGCTTGTACACCAAGCTAGCGGATGCGGTAACGTAGCCTATTTAAAATAGATGAAAAATGGAGTTAAATGGTGGTGGAAAATCAAATCATCGCTCGTTATGTTCGCTATTCATCAAGTTATTGAAGTCGGGGGTTTTCAACAAACTCTTCTGCAAAACTTCACCTCCTGGACTGGGAGTGAAGAAATCCACATAATCATTCATGTTGAATCCGCTGGGGGTCAACGTCAACCCCTGACTAGGCAACCCTGCTAAGTTGCTGTATAGATTCATTCCGGGAGTCAATCTATTCTGAGGAGTTCTGGTGCTGGAATTGAAGTGTCGTTTGGGGGTCACTGGTGGTGGAGGCGCAATAAACAATGCAGATGCGGGAGGATTCTTGTTCAACAAAGATGATGCCTCCCTCGTGGTGGGTAGCGACGACGAGTGTCGTGGGGTGTGGTAGGGTTTTGCCGGAGACGGCGATGTTGCCAAGTACATGAGCAAATCGGCGCCTTCCTCGTCGTTGTAATTCAGCTTCGACTTTGGTGTTTTCAACAAGCTGTTCTCCATGTGGACGGCCAACTCCTTTTTCGGTAACGTAGGGGTGGTGACTTTCTTATCGTCCAAGCTAGGTTTCAACGTTGTTTGTTCCTTGGTCGGGGTCTTTGGCCTAGAAATTGGCTCTAATACCATCTGGGGTCCCTGGGTCTTTAACGGCAGGGTCTTTCTCTTCTTTGTTGGCGACTCACCATTCACCGGAGAAAGCAAGTACGACGGATTCATCTTCGTCGGAGACTTGGAAGACGGAGAGTACAATACTGGTGAACTCACAACGTTCTTGGATGGAGTAAAGTTCCCTTTCATCGGCGACGATGCCATTCGGATGTTGGTGGGCGACAATTGTTGCTTCGCAGTCAAGCTGGCCTTGGACAACTTCTTTTTCAACTCAGCGGCAATCTTCTCCAACTCTTCCTTCTTCAAAGGCGTCTTAGGCTTGAGCTTCGCCCCCGTCATGTTGGTGTTGTCCTTAAGGGTGTTCATTCCGTGGGAAAAAAATTACCTTAATCCCTAATTTCTCGCTTGTGAGATGATGTTAACGCGTAACATTTCCTAAACCTCCCGCCTGCACGTAGTGCAATACTGCACCCACTTATCCTTCCCAATTGGGTCAAATTGATTTGGGCGATATTTGGTGGTAGCGCAGTTTCTTTCTTGGTTATACAAAGAGACAACGACGTATGGAGTCAGAACAACGTTGATGTTGCGGTAGTCATCGTGAATTCCAGCATTTTGTGCTTGCTTGTGCGGACACTGGCCTATGGAGTTTTGGTTGTGGTCCCGGAGATGAGATGTGTGGTGTTTTTGTTTACACGGTTACTCTGGATATTTCGCAGCCAACCAGCCCACAATAACATGGGCACCAAACATTGACGCAGCCAACATGAGACAACACCACTTGTATATGCCGTCTATGGGCATTGTTGGGACAGATGGCTATTGTCATAGTTTGTGGTGCCATCGTTTGTGTGGTTGCATCTATGTTTGTGTTGTCCATATTGCTTATGTCGGTGGTGATGACATGGTCAAATACGGTTCATCTCTTTTGATGCACATCACTGTCGATATTCGGAAAGTGCTCTTCCTACTGACTTTAGACGGGTATCCAACAATATTGGCTGTGCTTTTGTCGTCCCTGACGACCCTACCCATCCCCAACTCTCGACTCTCAATAATACGTAGGTGGTGGTGATTTTCGGTAGTTTCCGAACCACTATTTTCGCCCTATATGATACCCGAAGTGTAGGTGAAAATTAACAACTACAACCCATGTCGTTGTACATAGTATTGGCGGTATTGGGGGCGTTATATGGACTACACTTGACGTTGACGTCCACATTGCCCCACCACTTTGTTATTCCACCCCGGAATTGGAGGGACAAAATCAATGCTGTCTTGGACTATCCAAAACCTATCTATTTGAAGGTAGGAACTAAACGGTCCAGCTTCAGAAGAAGGTTGATTTTGGCAAGCGCTCAGCCAAGCTACTACACAAACTTTGTCAACAATAAGCTAAAGATCAACCCTGATGAAGATCGCAAGCAGTTTCTTGACAATATGACCCATAGAAACCCAGAGGATCCAAGAAGGAAATTGATCTACGGATTCTTCCATCCCTACGCAAATAATGGGGGAGGTGGTGAACGAGTGCTATGGCAGGCCATTAAGGCTACATTGGAAGCAGATTCGAGAAACATTGTCGCCGTGTACACCACCAACTTGGACGACAAACCACTCGAAATCTTGGACAAGACCATGAAAAAATTTCAAATCGAAGGACTTGACTCGTCAAGAATCGTATTTGTGTACTTGAGAAGGTTTGGGCATTTGATTGATAGCAAGTACTGGAAACATTTCACCCTAATTGGCCAGTTATTTGGTACTATTTTGCTCACGTTGGAAGCAATGCACGAGTTGTCACCAGATATTTGGATCGACACCATCGGCTTACCAGCAAGTTACTTGCCAGTGGCAAATATTTTGCATATTCCGATTCTTGCCTACGTTCATTACCCAATAATTCAGCAAGACATGTTCAATAAATTGAAGTTTCCCTGCTTTAGTTGGAAAATCGTCACTCAGACGAGGTCACTTGGTGACGTCAAACAGGCCTTCAAATTGGCATACTGGTCACTATTGTATTGGTTCTACGTTTATCTTGGGTCGTTTGTGTCTGTAACGTTGACCAACGGAAGCTGGACTCAGGATCATATGACGAGTATCTGGCACGTCAACAAACTGTATGGCCACCCAATTGACAAGCTTTATCCTCCCTGTGGTACTGAAAACATGAAGTTGGAAGGTAGTAAGCACCGCGAAAACAAACTATTGTACATCTCCCAATTCAGACCGGAAAAGAGACATGGACTAATTCTTGAAGAGTACGCCAAATTCCTAAAATGCTTCAAGCTGGCAAAATTACCCATTTCAAAGTTACCAACGCTTGTATTTCTCGGTTCGTGTAGAACTCCAGATGACACTAAAACGTTGGACGAAGTGAGAAATTCCATCAAGAAGCTTCTGCTCGAAGAGTATGTAGAATTGGTTATAGACTGTTCCTACCAAGAGTTGGTGCAATGGCTTACCAAGGTGGAATATGGTATCAACGCAATGTGGAACGAGCATTTTGGGATTGGGGTGGTTGAGTATCTTTGCGGTGGGGCAATTCCGATTGTTCATGCGTCGGCAGGTCCTTTATTGGACATTGTTGGTAGTGACAATGATGAATGGAATAACGACGTTGGGTTCTTCTTTAAGGACAAAACAGATGCCGATTTCAAAGGAAAGAGTGTTGAAGACATGTTGCAGTTCGATAATAAGACTTATCCCACGTTTAGCAAGCTCTTGAGTATGCTTTTCATCGAGACTCCATCGTTAGTGTCTTTCGAGAACAATGACAGCAAAAGAAGACAGGGACTCAAGTCGCTCGAAAAATTCTCCAATTCTGCCTTCGAAACAAAATGGAAGCACTACACTGGCCAATTGCAGTTGCTCGAAGTCTCTCTACGGATGCAACGGGCGTCAGAAATCGAGATGGTTTACTAGTCGTTTGGCACAGTATATCCAAATGTCACATCGAGGAAAACTTATACCACATCAATGTAACCCACTTTTTTCACTTTTTATGTGGGTATGTAATAGACGTATTTGTATGACCACATTCCTAGATGTTCGGGGCTAGTTGTGGTGGGTTTTGTTGAAGTTGTATGTGGATCACTATCGTGGTGGTGCACAACGATTTCCGGACTCGTGAAAATTTGCTCTGTTTCACCTCCCTTTTTTCACAACCCCCATTATATTCACTTCAGTCAATCCCAATTATTCGATCAAACTTGCCTAGTTTCTCAAAAATACACCCCTAATATTCTCCTCTTCACTTCAGTTTTTGCACCCAAACCCACGCATATTAAAAATCGCCGGTCGTGTCCCGCGCTAGTTTTTTCCAGTATCGACACCAGCGTGTTAACTTTTGAAAACACTGGACCAAGCATTACCACGAATACAAACGATCGCAACCGAACGCGTAGGGTGATTTGTCAGTAGGTATTTACAGACACAATGAAATTGGACGTGACTAAGCAGTTTTCCACTCGTTCGGACAGAGTCAAGGGAATTGATTTCCACCCTAGTGAGCCCTGGATCTTGACGACGTTGTACAATGGTAAAGTTGAGATTTGGTCTTATGCCACCAACAGTATTGTCAAGTCGATTCAAGTGACAGACACGCCTGTTAGAACCGGGAAGTTTATTGCCCGTAAGAACTGGATCGTTGTTGGATCAGATGACTTCCAAATCAGAGTATACAATTACAACACGGGGGAAAAAATCTGTCAATTTGAAGCCCACACCGATTATATTAGAAGCATTGCTGTTCACCCTTCCAAACCATACTTTTTGACGTCATCGGATGATTTGTCGATCAAATTATGGAATTGGGACAATGGATGGAAATTGGAACAAACGTTTGAGGGCCACCAACATTATGTCATGAGTGTCAATTTCAACCCTAAGGATCCCAACACATTTGCGTCGGCGTGTTTGGACAGAACAGTGAAGATCTGGTCGTTGGGGGCATCACAACCAAACTTCACGTTGATGGCTCACGAAGCCAAAGGGGTCAACTACGTCGACTACTACCCACAAGCAGACAAGCCATACTTGATCACCACTTCCGATGATAAAACTATCAAGATTTGGGATTATCAAACAAAATCATGCGTAGCAACATTAGAGGGCCATATATCTAATGTTTCGTTTGCCATTTTCCACCCTGAATTGCCATTGATTGTATCTGGATCTGAAGACGGAACCATCAGGTTCTGGAACTCAAACACCTTCAAGTTGGAAAAATCAATCAATTACAGCTTGGAAAGAGCATGGTGTGTGTCGATTCTACAAAAATCAAACTTGATTGCGGCAGGGTTTGATTCTGGTTTTGCTATCATAAAACTCGGTAATGAAGAACCATTATTTTCCATGGACTCTAATAGTAAATTGATTTGCGCAAAGAACTCTGAAGTCACTCAATCAATCATCAAGCCATTGGCTACAGAAGGGTTGAAAGATGGAGAATCCCTCACATTGCAACAGCGTGAGTTGGGATCGATTGAAATTTACCCTCAGTCGTTAGCACACTCTCCAAATGGGAGATATGCTGCTGTTTGTGGTGATGGAGAATATATTGTGTACTCGGCGTTAGCATGGAGATCAAAGGCATATGGTAGTGCCCTTGACTTCGTGTGGAATACTCATGATTTGTCAAATGCAACCTCCTTTGCTGTGAGAGAATCGCAATTATCGGTCAAATTGTTCAAAAATTTCCAAGAATATCTTACCCTTGATTTGATTTATCAGGCTGAAAAGATCTATCCTGGTGCTTTATTGGGGGTAAAATCTGAGGGATGTATTTCATTTTATGATTGGGAGCATGGAAAATTGGTGAGAAGAGTAGACTTGGATGTCGATATTCAAGATGTTATCTGGTCAGCAAATGGTGAATTGTTGGCCATTGTTACTGGATCTTCCGGTGAAAATGTACAATCAGGAAGCCAAAACCATGAAACATATTTCTTAAGTTACAGTGAAGAGTTGTTTGAAGATGCATTGACCAAAGGTGAATTGGACGCGGAAGAAGGTGCGGAAAGTGCTTTCGACGTTTTATACACGTTGCCAACCTCGGAGACTATATTGTCAGGAAAATTCATTGGTGATGTTTTTGTCTACACTACTGGTACTACAAATAGATTGAACTATTTTGTTGGCGGTGAAGTTATTAACTTGGGCCATTTTGACCACAAATATTATATTATCGGATATAAACCTGATCAAGGAAACAAATTGTTTTTGATTGATAAATCTTTCAATGTTGTTTCTTGGTACTTAAACTCAGAAGTTTTGGAATTGCAAACTTTAGTAATGCGTGGTGACTTGGAACATTTAGCAACTAGCACTATCACTGATGAAGAGAGTGAAGAAGAAATTCCTGATTTATCAAGTATTTCCATTGATAGTTTACCAGAAGAGTATTCTACCTTGATCTCAGACTTCAGTAAGACCGAATTGAATCAAATGTCGAGATTCTTTGAAAAGTTGGGATACCTCGCGTTATCGTTTTCTTTGTCGCAAGATTTCGACTCTAAATTCCAAATATCATTAGCTACAAACAACTTGAAACAAGCTTATGAATTGTTATCCACAAACGAAAAGCAAAATCCATCCACTGCGTTGGCTAATTCAATTAAGTGGAAAAAGCTTGGTGATTTATCATTGCAAAAATGGCAAATAAAGTTAGCTCAAGACTGTTACTGGTTAGCGGGTGATTACCCATCGTTACTTTTATTGTTATCGTCTAGTAATGATCAAAAAGGGTTGGTCAAATTAGCTGAGGAATGTGAGACAAAAGGAAAATATAATATCGGATGGCAAGCATGGTGGTTAACAGGTAATAAGAAAAGATGTACCGAATTGTTAATAAAGAGTGAAAGATTCACTGAGGCTGCTGTGTTTGGGACAAACTATTCCGTTGACCAAGCCACTATCGCGGAAGCTATAAAATCTTGGAAAATTGACTTGGATTCCAAGAACAAGACCAAGATAAGTGAACGTTTAATTGATGACTTATCAAACTTAAATATTAATGGTGAGGAAGGTGCCGAGAAACCATTGATTGATATTGATGGTGATAATGAATCTGCTAATGATGAAGTTACCGAGTCTAATTCTCATGAAGCTGAGGCTGATGTACCTGAAGAGGAAAAGGAAGTGGATGAAAAAGTCGAAGAAGAAGTAAAAGAAGACGATGAAGAAGAAAAAGCATAATTTTACATTTCATGTTATATAAAGTTCTCGTAAATACACATTGGTAATGATATTTGTGCGAAGTAATGTCAGGTATACCTGGTTCGGTAGATGCAATTTACTCTCCTATGAAATTATGGGAAAATTAGTGTGAGGCCGCAATCACTCAGTTTGTTCTGGATGTGAAGATCCATTGAATACATCTGCTGTTTCGAATTCGTGCAATTTCTTTTTGTTTCTACCAATAAAGAACATTTCGGTTCCGATGTCGAATTTCGAACCACTTCGAACATCAACACTATTGAAAACCGTTCGCAATCGTTCCTCGTACAATTCTAATTCATGATCGTTTTGATTTACCACCGACATCCTTGACACAAATGAGCCACCATCTCTCAACAAATTGCAGCATAATAGTAACGCGGCATCATTCAAATCAATCGTGGATTTCAACGGATCAGTAATGGGCTTGTTCAATGCTTCGTTCGTGTTGAACCTCAAGTATGGTCGAGAAAATGTATTGTTGAAAAATCCAGATTGTTGCATGAACGGCTTTGCGAGATCTGATAGAACCAAATCTGGTTTATAAGACACCAGGGCCAATATTGATCGTTGTCTTTGTCTATATTGTGCCTTTTGATGATCCGGCAATTCCATCAACGTTAGATTGTTCAAATTAGCCGAAAGTTTATTAATATCTTCGTCCTCGAATATTGGTTCCAACGTTTCTTTCACATAGTAGCTTGTATCGAGTTCGTCTGCCTGTGATGACTGCGACTGTCGACGTTCATATTCATTCAATGCTACCTCTTTGAAGTGATTTATGATGTTCTTGTGAGAAAATTTCGAATATATATTTCCTTGAATGGTGGATACTCCCGCTGGTGGGGTGCTGAACACTAAATCAAACCCCACGATGTGACACGTCTTGTTGAAATTACCCTCAGATAATCCGTGCACTTGCTCCATTCTAAATTTGGCAAAACTACTCCAGTTACCAGGCGCATATCCCAAATCAACAACTTTCTTCACGTTCTCATCAAAAATATTAAACTCTTTATCAATTCTATATAGCTTTGATTGTGCCCTCATGTTCATGCCATCAATCCTTTCCTGTCTCCTTTCCTTCCTTTCATTATTGCCCAATCTTCCTATCTGTACTTGTCCTCCACCACTAGCATAGCGTCGTAGCGCCATGACGGACGGCTCTACGCGCTTTCCTACTAGCTTCACGACAATCATTATTGTGATAAATGGTTGCAAATGCTGTAGGCAATATTAAACCATTTATATGCTTGTGTGGTAGCGCGGTTGGTTTTTGTGAAATTCTGATTCAAGACATATCAACGCAGTTAAAAGGAAGAGTCGGAGGTTTGTTGAACAGCAAATTGCGATGCGGAGGCCCTTTTTGACAGCGTAGCTGGCATGGCAACAAACAGTCTGAAGCTTCAGTACTTGAAGGTTAGATAACAACAAACTACGTGAATAACCTACATGGTAGCGCTGGAACTTTTCGGCAGTGGGTTCCAACGGTGCCGCAGCATGCTGTTTGTAGCTATATCGTACTTATATGACACACAATGTTTGATACGGGGCGTTAAGTACTTTTAAAGTGCTGGGATTTGTCACTTGACTAATTTATCCCTTAAAGTAATAAAATGGTAGCGCGGTGTATCAAAATACATAGGGAACGGAAACTGGTTGCAGAAAGTAGGGGTTGCATTAATGCCACGGAATGAGCACAAATCAGAAGCAATCACGTTATGGGTACCAAATGCCAATTCAGAAATACCCTTGATAGTCTATACAATTATGTCTCGACCGTATTCACCTTGCGGGACAAAATTCTTGACTCCACAATATCGTGAAAACCGCACAAGTCAGATTAGCGGTAAATATTAAGTGTAAGAACCATGATATATGACTAGCACCTGTTTCATTGGCACATTAACCTACACCAATTAAGGCACATGGTATAGTGTTTTAGGGCTATGCCCTAATGTTGTGCATTATCACATGACTGAAAAAATTAAAAAAAAACTGCGTTCTGCAGTACGAAATTCTCATTTCCAATGAGGTGAAAATTATTCACCAGAGAAATATAAAGAATTTTCCTCTTCATCCTCGTCGAATCAGTTTAATTTACCAAATTCTTTGGGAGACGATCACTTTACATCATGTCTAAGTTAACTTCTTCTCACGTTAGAGAAAACGTCCAAAAGTTGTTGGAATTTTCCACCGAAACTAAAAAGAGAAACTTTTTAGAAACCGTCGAATTACAAGTCGGTTTAAAGAACTATGACCCTCAAAGAGACAAACGTTTCTCTGGTTCTTTGAAATTACCTCAAGTCCCAAGACCAAACATGACCATCTGTATCTTTGGTGATGCTTTCGATGTTGACAGAGCTAAGTCTGTTGGTGTTGATGCCATGTCCGTCGATGACTTGAAGAAATTGAACAAGAACAAGAAATTGATCAAGAAATTGGCCAAGAAATACAACGCTTTCATTGCTTCTGAAGTCTTGATTAAACAAATCCCAAGATTGTTAGGTCCAGGTTTATCGAAGGCTGGTAAGTTCCCAACTCCAGTTTCCCACAACGATGATTTATACGGTAAAGTCACCGATGTTAAATCTACCATCAAGTTCCAATTGAAGAAGGTTTTATGTTTAGCCGTTGCTGTTGGTCACGTTGAAATGGACGAATCCACTTTAGTCAACCAAATCTTGATGGCTGCTAACTTCTTAGTTTCTTTGTTGAAGAAGAACTGGCAAAACGTTGGTTCCTTAGTTATCAAATCTACTATGGGTCCATCTTTCAGAATTTACTAGATTATTTAGGTCGATTGTAATCTTCTCAATTTAATATAAGTAATTCTTTGATTTGATTTGTAATTTGTAATCATTGTAACATCGTCTCCACTACTAGTAAAGATTCGGCAATTTCCAAAGGTTTCTACATCATTTGAAACGGTAGTGTTCTTAGTTTGTTTTCGTGCTTTATTGTCTAATATACATTATAAATGCAAAATACATCCCAACCTAATAACCAACAACTCTGAATTTCTTCTCTTGTTTCTTGTTCTTTTTGTTATGTTTCTTATTGTTTTGCTTTCCAGTTTGCTTATGGAATGGTGAATTCATTTTTCCTTCCACGCTGTTCATGTTGAAAAATTCCCGATCTAAGTCGTCCCCAGCACTTTCCAATGCTGCTTGCTTACCACCGTAAAACAACGTCTTGGCCTTTGTTTCCTGGTTGCCTTCACCATTCTTCTCGTTACTACCGATATGCATCGAGAAATTTAACTTGCTTAAATCGTTGGCCAAGTCAAACTCTTCTACAGATAATTTCTTCTGTTGAATCGCATGCAAAATTTGTTGTTGTCTTCCTTCTGGTAAATGCTTCAAATCATACAACTCCTTGTTAAACTGTCTTGACTCTTCAATACTTGCAATGACGTAATGGTCTTCGGCCGTCTTTCTGGGTGGTGGTTGCACATACAACAACTTACCATTGACATAATCCTTCAAGATATATCTTGCGGCCCTTGGTTCATCAGCCGAACCAAAACCTTGGGTCATGTAACCTCTAGCTCTGGCGTATGCATTCAATAATTCCCTGGCAGTTGGATAGATCCCATTTCCACCATCTTCAACCTTTTGAATTGGTATGTGGATTCCGTAGACCGCTTCCAAGAAAAATTTGGGGATTCTTTCACACACCAACGATACTGGAGGAATATGTTCCCGTAATTGATCAATTGGCAAAACACCATTACACACCAAATCAGAGTTGGCATATGCAAAATTAGGGAAAACTAACCCCGGACAATCACACAACACAACTTCAGGGGATAAGTTCAACGTTTGAAAATGTTTGGTTTTACCAGGGGTAGCGGAAACAGATACTTTTTTCGACCCAATTAACGCATTAATCGTGGAGGATTTACCAACATTTGGATACCCTACTAGCCCGATTTGTAACTTTCTGTTAGGATATTCTGGGTCAATGTCAAACTCAGGAGCTTCTTTCATGAACAATTCTTCCAATTCTTCGATCTTCAAAACTCTCACTGGATCCTTAGGATCACGACCTTCCTCTTCCGTAGAATCTACCAGTTGCTCTTCTGCTGCCCCAGCCTCGAGTTCTTCTCTTTGCTTCTCCAATAACGCATTTGCATCTGCTGCTGAGAAGAAAACATAGTTGATATTCTTTTGCTGGAAGTAATCAGCATAAGCTTGTCTTTGTGTTCTTGTCAACAAATCAGCTTTGTTCACTAATAACAAGTTGCTTTTACGTTTGTTGTTTTCTGGATCGTTTAACTCGTCCACATACTTTTCCAAATCAATCGATCTGAAAAACAATGGGTTTCTTGCGTCTACAATTTGCACAATCAAATCACATCTTTCAACAACCCTCCACAACTGCTTCCACACTTCCAAGTTTCTTTCGAATGGTGTCAACAACAAATCATTGCTTTCAGTCAAGTCTGCCAACTGTCTTCTCCACGCCAAAAACGCCAAGTTCTCTTGACGATTTATTTCAAGTGCAGATTGCGATTTAGACCATTTGGGTCTTCTGGGAATAGTCAACTTATTTTCAAATACTTGGTGCTTCTGACGTAATGCCGTCATTTCTTCGTTGGATAACAATCCAGAATTATTAACCACACTGGTGTTACCCACCTTAATGATCTTGATCTGCTGTGATTTCTCAGCAGTGAAATCGGTATCGGCCAATTCAGCGGTGTTTAAGAACTCATCCAAAGCGTTTTCTTGCGTTACTGACCGTAATTTAACCCAGTCAGCCTCCTTCTTGTCTGTGGTGAATCTCAACTCACCATCTGGTAAGAATACCACTTCATTCTCTAGTCTTCTTTGGTTAGCAATTGATCTACCTAACCCAATAGTATTTTTATTTTTGTGTTGAATAGGCTTGGGACCCTTTGGCGCCTTCCACTTCTTCTGCTCGGGATGAAGAGCTCCTTTATTTGCTCCAAATTCACTCATATTGCCTCCGGTTCTTGGTCTGTTCTAACTAAGAAAATCTTGTAATGAGATGACTTAGTAATAAACGGCGCTACCGTGTCAAAGTGGTAGCGCTGACTTTTTCATGTCAGCTTCTAGCCGTTCGATCATTGCACTAGAACGGTATCGTTCCTTGTTTGGTACTTTGTCTACTTTTTGTGTGCTTACTTGCTTATGACAACTTCTTTGTGCTGATGTTCATGTCAAATCTGAAATTCTGCTTGCAAGAGTTTCGGCGGCGCTACCGATGTTGACCTCAGAGAGTGGTTTTTGGTCACAGTACTCGTACTGGAGACTAATCAGGGTAGCAAGAGTTGGGTATATTTAATCATTCTCACCTTTCTTGAAATAGAGAGATTTGAAACATTCATTAATATCTCACAAAAGTTGCAAAAATAATACAAATTCTGGCTAAAATGATTTAACCTGATGACATTGCCTTTACAATTAACATCTGGTATTGCTAAGATTTCCCAATAGTGTTACTGAGTAACACTATCGGGGACATTTCAAACGTCACGGCTACAAAAGATCGTACATACTATGAGAATTTTGCAGCCACATTTAGTAACAGTAATGATGTTTCAGCAAAAACATACCGGGAAACTTAGAGGTGAACAAGCAGGCGAGCAAGTAGGTGCCACCCAACTTAAATTTATCAGGATAGGTATTCAAGTTTATCAGTTTTCTCGATGTTTTCTCAATTCAACTGGTGCATGATTCAAATTCTTTCGCAG
Organism: Suzukiozyma manassasensis; assembly: GCA_030569175.1. Taxonomy (NCBI): domain Eukaryota; kingdom Fungi; phylum Ascomycota; class Pichiomycetes; order Serinales; family Debaryomycetaceae; genus Suzukiozyma; species Suzukiozyma manassasensis. The sequence goes on along the minus strand of JAJMKC010000006.1, from coordinate 688,653 downwards.
CCATTTTGTTCCCCAAATGTTACTTACTGTGGCACTTTAAACAAATAAAAAATCATCTAACACAGAAAGTACTTCAAGCTGCAGTGCGGTGCTGCAAACCATGTGAAGACTCCAGTTTGATAAGGATAGTCAATTTCGTGCTGATGCCAAATTGGGCTGCTGACCCTCACTTGGTGTAGTCGCAGGAACATGCACGCCTAATCGGAATTTTTAGCCTTCTCGCCGTATAGGAAATCAGATACCCCAAAAATCGGGTTCCACCTGTGTTCCTACGTTGTAATTCAGATTCGTTTATGTACTTTGCTACATAATTCTATTACCTTGAGTATCTAAGACGTAATACAATATGATTCACCTACACATTAGTGGATCAGCCTCATGCGTCACAACAATCTTCATGGTAGCAACTAGTTATATCAGGTAATCTTGGGTGGAAGAGAGGACACGATGTTAACCACGTTGGGGAAAATAACATGATTAGATAAATTGAGATAACCACTTGAATGCTTCCCCGTAACCTGATCTCATAACAACCGATACCATAAACACCTCGATTGGTCTTTGGCCGTCAGCCAACTTGCCTGACTCTTTACCGGTAGTATTGTATAATCCCAAGGCCGATTTCAACTCCATTTCAGAAACTGCACTAGCTTCGTCAATCTTGTTTCCCAAAATCACAAAAGGAACAGTGCTCAATTCTTCGATCTTGAATAACGATTCCAATTCTGCTCTGGTTTCGGCAAATCTTTCAGGATCAGCAGCATCAACCAAGTAAACAATCCCGTTGACTTCGGGAAAGTAATCCTTCCACAATCTTCTAGCCTGTTGATGTCCACCCAAATCGAATGTGGTGAATCTAACCGACCCAATGGCTAACTCTTCAGAAGTTGGATGTAACGTAGGTTGTAAGGTGGCCAATCTGTCATTTTTTAACATGTGCAATAACGTGGTCTTCCCAGCATTGTCCAATCCCAAGAATAACAATTTGGCGTGTTTGTTCCACAACCCTAAACTAGACAAGACGTCTTGAAACCAGTCAAATAACCACATCGTTGTTCGTGTGCTTTAAAGTATATTCGTTGACCTAGTTATTTTTCCTGTGATAGAAAAACTTCAAATCAAGATACTAGAACTGCAGATAATTCGGCAACCAAATTCCACCAACTAAACCCTAGACCCGCTTGTTCAGCACCACGGACAGATGTAGAGAATTGAATAGAGAGAGTTCTGTTCTAGTAGTCAAGGTTAGTATACATAAACTTTGAAATAACACTGAAAAATGTGTGTTTCGAACTGGGGGAGAAATGTTATCACAACCTTACAGCTCTGTGCTCAGTTGTAGTAAGTCACTTAACCAACCAAACTAGGTGTATGAGAAAACAGTTCGAGCTCCTCCTGTTGATATTCTAGTGAAAGAGAACCGCTTTTTTTGACTAAAGTTTTTTTGTAGCCTAGAATGCGTTTCAAAGAATTTTTTAAGCATAAAACTCTTTTTCAGTATAACGAAAGCGAAAGTGCAATTACTCAACCTGAGTTCCACCATTTCATCAATTGGGTAGCTTCATGGGCATTTCAGTTGGTCTTTAGTGACGCCATGATGACTATGGTTTTCTCTATGCCGCGACATCGATGAAGTTTCCCCATGCGTAAACTATGCCGTGCGAAGTTCCAAAGCAAATATTTGCACCCATTCCAATGGAAAGCAAATAGGTAACCCCCAACTGCGCTGGATGCCGTCATAGACTCTTGTGCAAGACTCTGCCAGATCCTTTCTGTTTGTGGCATCCGGAGTAGATCTGTACTAGATTCGACTTGTGACGGACATGCATGTAACAAGGACCCTGGGGTTGGTACAGGCACCACAAGTTAGGTGGTAAGGGTTAATTTTGCGATTTGAGGCGGACCCACCTGAAATACGAGATTCAATTGTTAAAGCTGGGCTGCAACGTAAGATGGTACAGATTGACAAATCTGTAGATGTAGTCTGGTGATGGCATGTTTGTGGTACCATGCGTGGTACCATGTTGAAAACGACTGTAGTAATGTAGCCATTGTGACTGTAGCTCTCTTATGACTTTGACGATTTTTGGGTGTTAATTTCTCCCCCCTCGTTTCAAGCCAATCGTAAATATATTAATAGCAGATTTGTCACTACGTACATTTGAATTTCCCTTCGCTGTCTTTATCAGAGACTTTTCACATTATGGACAACGAATCAAAATGTAACACTCGGGTTCATTCGAGCTCGGTGTCATCGGTGGGATCATTAGATGATGCTGCCTTGTCCAAAATCACCAGCGACCTTTCGTTTGAAGACCCCAAGTTGGGTAAGATCGTCATTGAGGATTTGGATTTGGAGTCCCAATTAATCAAAAGTGCTGGTGGCAAGTCTCATGTGTGCTGCTTTGTTGTCAAGTTGATTTTCCTCCTCTCGGTTGTGTTTGGCAGTGCGGTTTTGATATTTTATGGATTGGAGTACTAGCATCGAAACCCAAACCCCTTTTAGTGGTTTTGGTACCCTCTAAGTTGGTTCTCGAAAGTTTCAATCCTCTTCTAGTTGCTTCGTACCCCCTGGACATTCAAAAGTTCCATTTCATACCCCATTTCGAAATTTGTTCTCAGAGAAATACCATCAGCAGGTCTGACATATCGATAGTTGCAAAACCCAGATTTGGTTCTGACATCCTCAAAAGTCGTTTTGGATCCTCATATGTCATTAGGGAACACACTGTCTTCGTGCCTTTTTTCCTATGGACTCATACCATTTTATAGTGATATACAAAGTATCTAGTTCAGCATTACATTCTTGGAAAAAATACCGTAGCAGTAGCTGTTTAGAGATGGGAACAGCCCCTTGTACCTCTGAAGTGGAGGTAGAATGCACAAACAAGTCCAAGAAAGTAACCACATGTCGAACATACAGAAGTGGTATAATGCCAAATTCAAGAGGTGAGTTGCAACGAGAACGGCTCAGAATAAAGAGAGTCTTGTCGTCATTGAAATGTCAAAATAGGACATGGTAGGACTGTAATCCATAGATGTGAGACTGACTCTAAGTACTATCTTTTTAAGTAAGCCCCTATGGTATTCAACCCAGCAAATGAAAAAATGGCCGTAAGAATTCCACAGCATCCCCCAATTTACAACCCGTGGCACGAAAAGCACACATGAGTTGTTCAATCCCAGCACGAAAGCCTCTTATTCAAAAAAAGCACCAAATTCTATTTTCTCGATTTGGCTGCAAAATTGCAGACTTAGATCTTTTGATCTCTGGTATACAGCAAATTAGATTTGCCTTCTTACCACAACCGAAACAGACTATGCTCACATCACCAAAAGCACGTATTGGAACAACAGCTCGATCAGCAAGATGTATTTGCAATACAGTGGTCAAATTTCAGAAAAGTCCCATCAAAAATGACAGCGTTAACGACACCAGGTCCAAATCTGGTGATGATCAGGCAAAAGATGGTTCACAACCGCTAGAGGAATATTCGGCACTAGCGGACCGATTCAGCCAGATTCTCGAGCAGAAAATTGCCAATTCGTCTCCTTCCATGATAAATACCGACCCCACGCTAAATAAACTTTTCAATAAATACCAAAATTCTATGGATACTTCGACGTCGGCATACTTGAAAAGTGAACCGTTACTTATGTCCAACCGCCACGCCAAACAAATCTACGAGTCTGCTCCATGGAAAGGCACCGAGTCAACTGCAGATGCCAATTTGAGAATGATCATTGACTCCACACCGAAAGCGAAACGATTACCGAAGAAAACCATCCATGATATCAAGGAACTGGCATTAGATTACAAATTGAACGACAAATCGAGTGAGCCGGCAACAGATAACTTCCGTGAATTGTACAAGGAGCGATTAATGGGTCCTTCAATGTTTATTTCTGACTCGCCTAGTTCTTCAATAGACTTAATTGGCAGTGTGGCTGCCGCCAAAATCAACGCCCATATCGACCAGAACACTGGGACTTTCAAGACCCCCGAAATGGATCTGGTTAGAGGGAAACCTCTCAGCAAAAGACACCTTGAAAACTGTACCGATGCAAATTATTTCATGAATCAGATATTGAATACGCAAGAGATCTTACCACCATGGATCGAATCACAACAAAATTTGGCGGCCCAAATTGATCTTTTGCGGCGAGATATCGACAAAACCTGGTTCAATTGGTTTATAAACAAGTCGCCGTTGTCGGACCAGTTCTATTCTCCATCTGCCAACTCTGAGGGCTCAATTCCAGGGTTGTTGGAGAAGTTTCATGCCAAGTTCACTCCCTCCGTTATTCACACATTGAATGATACCGATACAGAGTACCTTGAAGCGAGAATAAAGAAGTTGAACGATCTGATAAGGAGCTATAATCTACAATGTCCTTCATCGCATTTGCACAAGTTCAAACTAGTTGCCACAGACGAAATCAAACGGTCGTATTTGAGGACAATCAAAGACTTTGATTCCCTATTCGAGAAGTGGTTTTCTAAAAATAAGATTAAACGATCAAGCAACTCCATCATAGTGCAAGACAAGTCTGGTCCTGGTTTTCTTGACTTATTTGCTGGTGGTGGTTCCAGTGCCTCTCCACCAAAAGGAGAGGTTACTATTGAAGTCCCCGTGAGACAGATAGACACAAAATTGCATATTTGGAAAGCAATCAAAGACGCATTTTCCAAGTAGACCAGACGTTGGAACCACAACAAGTTGGAATTTTCATGCTACACTCAGAGACCATACTAACTTCAAAAGCATTTGACTGTCTTTATATATTGTATGTGTTTGTAAGGAATTCATCTCACGCTATGTATCTGTACAAGACCAATGCAACAAGCACAAATAGTATTCCGATCCTCCAACGCCCAACAAGAATATTGGGAATGGACTGTTTGGTTCGACTTGTCGACTCCAAATTTGTCATGAATTCTTTTGCCATTTGCTCTCGAGAAAACATCTCCAATGCTCTTCTGGTACCATTTTCACCTAGACTACGTTTCTTGTCGGGAGAGAAATCGGCGTATTTCACCATGATTTTCGACCATTTTTCATGATCCGGTTCCTCTGTAAACCCTGTTGCCTCGTCGATATTTGTTCCATCAAAATTCACAATTGACTCTAATGGACCTCCGTTATTTACTCCTAATACTGGCGTGCTATTCAACATACTCTCCACTGGAACAATCCCAAAATGCTCAAATGATGGAGTGTACAACAAGAGCTCGGCTTGTTTCAACAACGACACTTTCAAGTTTGATCTGATGGAGGGCAAAAAGAGAACATCAGTAGACGGAGGCATGATGATCAACTTTCCTCTGATGGTGAAGCTTGTGAGTTTAAGCGAGTCACATAACTTGGTCAACTCACTTAGATATAGCACATTCTCGCTAACTCTGGAATCGTATCCTCCTGCAACCACCAACCTTGGCTTGTGTTTGCTTGAAGGAACCAATTTTTTGAATCTGGCAAACGAGTTGATGGCTAATTCCACATTCTTTTTCATCTCAAATCGATTCACCGACAAGAAGAATGGACTTCCATTGAAAAAATTCTTTACTTCTTCATCAGCTGCCTCATCGGTTTCAACCTGAGTGTCGACACAAGGATAAATCACCCCTGGTTCGATGTGGGCTAAGGAAGAAAATGTCTTGTGAAACATCCATTTGGTGAACTTCGAGTTGACAACAATTTTATCACTAGCTCCGGTAGTTTGCTCTTCGATATAATTGAACGGTAACCGATACAATTTCTTCAATTTTCCTCCATCCTGCTTCACTAATAATTGGTCGGGGAAATGACAGTAAAACAATACTTTACAGTGGTTTCCACTGAAGATACTCAATAATGGAATACAGTATGATAATTGGTCAACAATGAAGTAGTCGTATTGATTGATCTCTCCACAGATGATCAACCGGAGTACGAGATACAATTGTCTTAAAAATGCAAATAAAATATGGAACCGTCTCAAGATACTGGTGGGCAAAAAGTCTCCATAAATTTCCACCTTGAGTTTCCCGCTACTGACTTCTTCAAAACAATGCGATTTGTCACAGTGGGAAGTGTAGATCGTGACGGTATTTTTCAACTCTTGCAAACCAACAGCGGCATCGACCACAAGTCGCTCAGCCCCACCGATTCCTAGGTCGGGGTGAATGAAGGCTATCTTCTTGCTATCACTGTTGGTCAACTGGGTCATTGTTAGCTAGCAATGATGCTTTGCAATGGGATGCTGTAAGTTATAGGTTGTTTTGATCGGAGCTCCATCTCGCACGTTGGTGGTCGTAACGCGGTGGAAGCATGGTGGTAACGGGGCAATACCTAGACGGAGACATGGCGAAAAATTACCACAACGTGTACCACAAAATTGCGTGGTAGCGCTGGTGCACAACATCCTCGTCAAAATCTATACTTTTATTCCTTGCTTATATCCTATATTGATATTAATATATAAAATCAATGCAATCGTAATGGATTACACCGTTGTTGCCTGCTGCGCAAGCAAGGCTTCCTCTCTTAATTTTTTGTTTTTCAATTTTTCCGCTTTTCTGTCCCATTTTGTGTCTTGTGGGTTGAACCCACCTTCTTCAGCTCCCCATACTGCCCACTCTGGGGTCTTTGCAATATAGTCAGTATCAACAAAATCTTCCCCAGACTCGAGTAATTCAAAAAACCTCTTGTAATCGATGTGGGTATGCCATTCACCATTCACCTTGAATTTGGATTGTGCCATCAATATACAACATGAATGGGCATGTTCCGCAGCCAATTCGTAATCCAAACCTCTAGATTGTAATTCTGTTTCCAATTCTTGCACGAAGTTCTTGCACTCATCATAGAAAGGAATGTTTTGCATGGTCAATGGGTTTCCGTTAGCTGTTGACGAACCACAGAAAGTAGCACCTTTGATTTCAATTTGTGATGGCATGGCTCTTTCCACCATGTCAGCATAACTCGATATATCGTCCATATTGAATCCTTTTACCAACGTTAATCTAAAAACAGTCCGTTGGTGACTTTGTGTGGTTCGTACAATATCCAAACAGGCCATTAGTCTTTCCCAGAAATCACTATTCAAAGGACGATCGACCTTTTTAAGATCAACTTTTGTTGGTGCATCAATACTGAGATACAACTGTGTGACTCTCTTCAATGCCGCCAAATTGTCAGGATGCTGAGCATTACACACCAAGAATGAAGAAATATGTTGCTGGTGTAACAAAGCAACAAATTCGTTAATATGAGGATAAAAGATCGGTTCACCAACCAATGATAATGCACAGTGTTTAACCTGGAAAGCTTCTTCGAATCTGTCCATTTGGATTCCTGGAACTCCTCTCATTTGCTTGATCTTTTGATAATGCCCTGCTAAAGCACCTTCAAACACCTTTTCTGGTGGATCCAATTCCCATCTCCAGTTAGACTTGGCCACGGGATTGGTACCGTGTCTCCAACAAAAAACACATTTGTTGGAACATGCTAGCGAAGGGGTGGTTTCCATACATAAGTGCGATCTGATACCGTAGAATGCAAACTTATAACACGAACCTCTTCCTCTAAGAGCACTCTTTGTCCAACGGCAAATCTTCACTCCAGAATGAGACCCAACAATGGTGTAACCTTGTTTGGTTAACGATTTATACGTAGGAGAGTCCTTAGCCACCATCTCCTTCGTTTCCAACCTGGTGTCTTGTGCGCTTCTCGATTTGTTCATGATATTTCCCATGTCTTCAACATCAACTAAAGTGTCATTGTCATCACTTCCATCTTCCCTGTCGCTATCATCAAACTCTTCATCATTCTCATCAATGTAGAAAGGCTCGTCATCAGCCATGATCTGGGCGAAGTTTTGGATCCATTCATTAGCTTTCGGTTCTCCTTCATACTTCATACACACTTCTCCCACTGGGTACAATCTTCTTCCTCCTAACTTCCCCAACCATTTGTCAGCCAACTTGGCTTGGTAGCAGAATTTTTCACTCCATGATTCAGCATCTCCTAACCCCAAAACTGCAAATCCTACCAATGATCTCAACGGATATTTATCAACCCTGAAATCCTGGTAAGTATCTTGCAAATGTTCCAAAAAGTAATCGATGGGAGAATCCGTTTCGTATGAGGGTAACACCATCAAATAAATACTCTTCGTGTCCTTTGCAGGAGTCTTCAAGAAATATTCTTCCAAATCATCAACATCGTCATCCAAACTCATGAGTTTTGGAGGGCTCAAACCTTCAATCCCCGAAAGAGTCTCGTTAAGAGAGTCAGCAACCCTCTTGGAAGACCCAGTTAAAGTGGTATAAAAAATGTAAACTTGACACTCCAAAAGGTTCACAGAAGACTTGGTCAATACTGGCTGGCTCACATTGGAACCAGGTTTAGTTGCCTTGAAAATTCTTGGTGATCTGGATTTTCTAGATTTGATTGTCCGAGACACTTGAGGAACTTCCAGCTTCGTTTCTGGAGTGAATGTAGTCGAGGTGAAATCAACTGCGTAGATAGGAGACTCCTTCTTTTGCTGGGGGGTCGAGTCAGATGGCACAGAATTTGAGATCTTGTTTTGTGAGTACATATAAAACGTCGTCACAGCAGCTATTACAAAACTCCATCTTCCACCGGAAGTCAAATACAACCCGCAACAGGCGACAAACGTCAACGTTCCACTATCCATGGTGTCTATTGGTGCGAGGTTAGTCTGATTATGATGGCATCTCATCTAAACTTGAAAAATTTAGAGTATTGTGCCGGATACTCCACGAATTGGTGCAAAGCGAATGGGTGCAAAAATGGGCCAAAACAAGCAAGTTTTCTCACGAAGCTGCCAGAAGATAGACGTAGATAGCCTTGATTTAGGCAGATAAACTAGGCAGGGTTGGTAAACGATCGTGGGTTTGAAGTTTTGTTCACCGAGTGCCACTTTTAGACTTCACTCGTGAAAAAGACAGGGACACGAGTTATAGCCAATGGGCTTGGTGTGTATGGTAATTTAACAAAAAGCGTAGTATGAAACCGGTGATGCTGGTGTTGATGCTCTTGTTGAAAGGAGTGAAGAATAGGGACAGTATTGTGAATTATACATCGTGATTTGCGAGATTAATGGGGAATTTAGTTTCACTAAAATGAACTCTTTTGGGGGTTCTAAGTGTTTCAGAAGGATTGACTGTTGGAAGGTACTTTTCTGTAGTTGTACATTAGAGTTCTTAGTTTGCTCGTTTCGACTTTGTAGGAACTTCTGGTTTTGAAAGGTGATTCAAACCTGTTCAGAAGCCCTATTGCCAGTAGAGCAGGAGGGCCAGGTGGAAGAATTTCCAAGTAACACAGGCGAGGAGCTTTAAGCTCGCAATTGAATAGTTCATGCATTTGCTTTTTGGAATATATTTAGTCTTAATGGAATCACCTAGAATTTGATGATGCTTCTGAGTTGTGTTGCTCAAATTATAGGATTGTTTTGAGGTAATTATAGTATCGTTTGAGCTCTGTAATCAATCCAAAGCTATAACTTGTTGTAGTAGAAGTGTACCGTTAAAATGTCCTCATGATCTTTGCTCTCATGTCGTGCTTCAATGTGCTATTTCATCAAAAAAATCAGTTTCTGTATTACCACATTGGCCAACTTTGATAGAACCATCATGGCCCAATTCCGCATCATTCAGTAAACGGTCTTCGAAAACTTGCAAATCACCTTGCAACCATAGTTGAATATGGATTTTTCTCTGTTGCAAATTTGACACTTTCGTTTGCAGCCATTAAGACTCAGCATTCAAAAAAATAGTAGACTTTGTGAGCACTTGAATACCGGAGTTCTCCTGACTATGTCATGGTTGCCGCTTCCGATGTTGGATACGGAACTGTTGATGTATTATGAAATTAATTTTACCGCCAGTGAGAAGATTTTTATCAGTTGCTATTTTGCAACCCAATTTGAAGACGACAGAGATAGTAGCGCCTACAACAAAGCAACATTTTTTTGCGTATATTAAAGGTAGAGTGAGTACACAGAACTCACTAGAAGGCCAAATGAGCTCTGAAAGGAATCTCAATCAAAACGGCCCTCCCATTCGAATCCTACCCAGGTAGAAGCTAGACTGCTGAAACCACCAAAGTAACCAAATGATCGTCAAAAAGAGCAAATACGTCTCCAAATCGCCAAACTGTCGTCTAGTTATGCAGAGTCATCACAAACCACGATAGCTTACTATTTTGCACGGAACCATGCCCCACAAACCGTGCAAATAAGACCAGCTACTTCTTCCACAATGAAATTAGGAACCACGTAGTATCGCCCCGCCAATTCTTCAACGACAATCTTGTACTGAAACAGAAAGATGCCACACGACGACCGAGGCTACTTCTTTGGTCACGGTCAAACTTTGTCAGAGTTCATTGTACTTCCTGAAAGTCAGCATTGACGAGGTTATACTGCAATATTTCCAACCCAGTTCAATTATCCCTGGTGACCCCGACTCTCTCGTCACGAGACTTAAACTCAGTGATCAACTCACTGCTGTTGTTGATCTGTTCCTGAAGCTCTGTCTGGTTGGCCAGTTTCTCGTTGTGAGCATGGCCCTGAGCCAAGGTGTCGTCGTACTCCAAAATGTCTTCTGGGGTCAATTTAATCTCTGTGGCAGGACGTCTCAACATCGTATACAAAAACTTGGGCTATACAAGCTACAACTGCTTTTGAGTATCTGTATTATTGGTACAATAGAATAACCATTGTTGTGGTACTTTATACTACAGTGAGAAAAAACAGTTTGAAATTGTCGTGCTAACAGAATACGAAATTGTCTTCACCAGGAAACACCCTTCGTGCGACATTGTCCCAAGTTAGTTGGCTTGATTAGAAGCAGTTTTTCGGTGGTAACAAGTTTGTCTAATAAAGTTGAGGGGGAACTAGACGATTTCTGTAGGATTTGGTGGGATTAGTATGTCAACTGGTAGGTCTAATCAAGTTATCACGTTAGCTTCAGTTAATTTACTCAATAAATCCTTGAACAACGGCAGCGACTCCACGAAACTGGTTATCTGGAAGGAGCTAGGGGTTTTATTGGACAAAAAGTTAAATATCCATCCTGGTTCTTCGTCGTCGTGTGGTGGGAATCCGAACTCGTCGTCGTCGTATCTATCGACCAATCTCAACTACAAGGTTTGTAACTCGTGCTCACGGCCAATTGGTGAACAAAGTTTGGCTACGCATTACCAAAAGTGTGTTGAAATGAGAGCAAAATTGAAACACGATGTGTCCGATAATGGCTCTTCTGTGGCTGCCGGCAAACGTAAACGGGGTCGTAATGCGTTATTGGACATTGAATCGTCTTCGGTGAACTCAACAAGAAACAATACTCCAACACCAAACACCCCTGCTGCGTCTACTGGGGCTAAAGAGTTTGCTAACGGGGTGAAGCCAAAAAAGAAGTACAAGAAGTCTCAGGCACAGAAGGAGAAGGAAGCGGCCAATGCTGCTGCTGCCGCCTCGTTAAACGGAAAGAAGGATTTGAAAAGGAAGAGACAGGTCATTCCTAAGACAAAATCAGCAACTAAACCAAAGGGTCCTCTCGACGTTGAAAAACAGTGTGGGGTTCCATTACCGTCAGGTGGTTTCTGTGCTCGGTCGTTGACATGTAAAACTCACAGTATGGGTGCAAAGAGAGCAGTTCCTGGTAGAAGTGCTCCTTACGATGTTTTGTTGCAGCAGTACCAGAAGAGAAACCAAGCCAAAATCGCTGCCAACAATGCATTGGCAGTGCAACGGATGGAAGATTCCGAATTTGGCGATGGCGATGACGTCAATGGGTACAACTATAACAAGATTCTCGATCCCGATGAAGAGACTCATTTGGTTCTTGAAGGATTATCGAAAAATAATCCTATACCATTAGAGAGAAATATTGTTCTTCCTGTGAGAAATCGACATAGATTCTTGTGTATGCGTGAAGCATACGCGAATGCGTTGATAATTACCGGTACTAATAATCAAAATCAGAATAAGCAAGGCGCCGAAACATCGGCCCTGCAAACTTTGGCTAATCAAGCCATTTCGGGGTCGATTGGGGGATTGCAAGGAAGATGCGCATTGATCAATGTTGACGTCACCCAAAACTCGGGTTCGAATACGCAAGCATACTCAGCAATTCCGGGAGAGATCTATCAAGTCAGAGCCCCATCAAAAGCAATCAACATGACATCTCAATACAATGTTTTGCAACAGAACGCATTCCAACAACATTTGCAAAAGTACCAATTGCAGCAACAGCAGCAACAGCAACAGCAGATGGCAATGATGAGACAGAGACAACAGCAGGTGAAGGCCGCGGGAAATACCACGACGTAGCTGGCAGGCAAACGGTGTTGCTATGTATCAATAGGTGTATTATTAATTGTGTAAGGTAAAGAGAATGCAAGTTTTATTTGGAAATACACACAATGTAGCTAATATGTTGGACATGCCAAAATCACTTCTCTTGATTCACCCAAAATGGCCTGTTTTTCGTTATCCATTTGTGTTGGATAGCTTCCAGTAAAGCAAGTCTCAGATTGGGGTTTTTCTGTAACAATCGTTGGATGAAATCTTGAGCATCGGGATCAATCCAACTAGGGAATTTCAAGTCTACTTTTGCTATTCGTTTATACGTCATGTTCTTGTCAATTTCTTCAAATGGGGGTTTTCCGGTGAGAAATTCATAACAAAGAATCCCCAAAGACCAAATATCCACCCGGTAGTCATGATCGTTACTTTCAATCATTTCCGGAGGAAGATAGTCTAAAGTTCCACATATGGTCAATCTCTTTGTCACTTTGGTCGAGGGTTGCCGTACTGACCACCCAAAGTCACTCAACTTGATGCAATTATCGAGTGATAACAAAATATTTTCAGGTTTAATATCTCGATGAATCACTCGTTTATCGTGCAAATAAAGTAATGCCTGAGCAACTTGATAGATGTAATGAGATGCAATGATATCGGAAAACCGTTTTTGTTTTTTTAGGTGGTGATATAACTCGCCGTGCACGGAATATTCCAAAATTAAATAGACGTTATCTTGATCGTGAAAGTAACCATATAATCGCGATATTTTGGTGTGGACCAAATTGGCCTGAATTTCAATTTCCCGACGAAAATTCTTTTCTAGTTTCAAGTCGGTGAGGTCCTTCTTTGACATCACTTTCAAAGCTACCAATAATCCTGACTCCAAGTGCTTTGCACAGTATACTTTACCCAATTTCCCCTTTCCGAGTATTCGTCCAATTTCGAAGTCTTTCAAACAGAACTGCTTAATTTTAGGTGCTGAATACGGCAAGTGCGATATTGTCTTTCTTTTGGGAGTGATGGTGGGTAATTTGCGGTTGTTTATAAATGATTTTGATTTCGATTTTGTCGTCGTTGACGAGTGTTTCCGCCGGTCCTGGTCCCTACTGGCTTTCGAGTATCTATCGACGTGTGGAATGACCAGCTCAGATTGATTGCTTTTACGGTCTCGTGGTACTGAAGGGTTCAGAATGGTGGATAGTTCAACTGAATAGTGGCTAGCCATAGACGGTTTCGAGTATCGAATACCACTACTAAACGGGGACTTTGCTGGTTTAAACACATCTTCTAATTGCTGGTGATCTTTTGTGTAGAATGGCGTTGAATGCTGAACAACTGTATCGAAATTGTGAAGCTTGCCTGGCGTGCGGTCAAACTTTGGTGATGTGGTGTCGGGTAGCGTGTTAAACACCAATTTTCCAAGCGGTTTTCGGGGAACACTAGCCAGAGTCTCGGTCAACAACCTCGTGGGTGCGTCCGGTCTCTGTATGTGATTTGTGGTCGACATCAACTGCCTTATTTGATGTTTGTGGAAACAACTGAAAGACCTCAAATGTTTTGTAATGTAGAGGTAAATAGCGGTAAGGCATATAGCCAGACTAAACAAAACACCAAAACAAGCTGTGGTACTGCGTCCCGCGGCTCGCACGAAAATACCACCATAATTACCCGAAACCAGGGCCGCACTCCCAACGTAGTTGTTAAAAGCCGTTTTCTCCATAAGAAGTCACAGCGTGAAACAATAGTTCCCCAGCACACTTCGTGATCTGGACACGTTCGTTTTTGGCACCTTGTGTAAACTGCGTGAACCATGTACTTGGTCGCATTAAAGTGCGGAACACCTCGAATGGTCTTCTTCTACGGACCATGTACTGTAGGATTTCTGAAGGTATGCATACTATAAGGGAAACGATATGTGTTATGGCAATGTCGATGCGTCGGCTCAAGAGAATTAGCGGTTTACAATTGTCATTACTAGCTTTTGCGAGGAGTGTTTGTGACTCAAGTAGACCTTTGTTTTAAACACAGTACCGTGAACACACATGGCTGCAAAAATATCCACACAATTGGTATGTAGAAATAGTAGGACAATATGTATAGCAGATCCATGTTGATAAAACAATACGTATTTAAGTTCTGTTAATGACGCTTATCCTAAGTTGGTTACTTCGTTCACCAAGGTTGGGCGACAGAGGTGTACTTTTGTGCATTGCAAACTGAACATAGAAAAATATGTGTGTCAAGCTGTTGCGAGCATGTTATGTTCACAAATGGTTAAAGGTATGGCTATGTATACAATGGCCAAACTGGCAAGGTATTACTTGGAAGACTTTTTTTTGTTTTTTCCTCGTAAATCAAGATATACAATTTTTAGATGTGTATTCTGACATTACCCAGCAAGAAATCAATTGCGAAGTTTATTGATCAAGTTAAGCCTTAATTTCTCGTCTGACCGTGGTGCGTGGATCCTCCATAACATCCTATCAAGGTTGATTTTTACACCCCATTATTGTATCGGATATACATTGCTTTTGTCGCCGAACTTCAACCGATTGACCGTGCGCTTCAAACCATCTTGTCTACAGTGACAATTGACCAAAATGCCCGTGGGTCAACAGCAAAAAATTACGAACGTTTCCAAACATAATTTCTAATTTTCACAAGGCAATTGTGAGAACTTGGCCCATGTTTTCCAAAACAGAACAAAAATTACAAAAAGAGAACTAATGGCTACTTTTTGACAAACAACAATAGCAATGACTCATGATAAGTTTTCTCGGTTTCCAGGTTTTGATGCAAACGAGTGAAGCCAGATGTGACGCGTAGTTTCGTTTAGTACAGCATACGATATATCTGTAGAGTCTCGAAAGTGAGCATGACATCAGAGAGCGCAAGCAGAGTAGAACGGCAATAACGCATCACACTGGCAGAGTAGTCAGAATTTGGTCCCGAAACCAGAGTAATAAGCACAAGCGGATTCGGCAATCGGCTTTAATTGGCCATAGTTCACCCTGTACCGGACTTAGTGGTAGTCTATGGTTAGCCAGGGATAATTAAGTGAATACCAGTTCAATTGCATTGTTTACTGAGCATCCATGCTTGTTACGCACCAGGTACACGGTCAATGCAAAGTAGGTTTCACGACGAGAATGTAAATCTTGGTGGTCACCAATGCCACAGTAAATCTTTGCATCCCGTCACACAATGATTCCACCGTTGCGATGGCGTGGTTTCACATCCGTCGTGTCGTGCAGCAATTCCATCCACCTTACTGTCGTCACCATCATCGTAGTGATCCCACGCTGGCCATGTATTCTACATTGCATGCTTCCCCTCCCTCCGTAGAACTAGACATTGTATGGCTGTATTTGCACAACCATTGTTAGTCCGAGGAAGTAGTGTGAGTTTGTAGTGGTATGACGCGGGACACAATGGAGATTTTAGGGCTGGCGCGGCGTGTACCGTTACGCCTGAGCCAGATTGCCAAATGCAGACCGCGACTGGATACAGCAGGGCACGGCTGTGTTTTCATGATCCATGCCACATATTTACTGCCGATGAGGAGAACCTACGCAGCCAGCACACAATGGTAGTGGGGTTGGTCACAAGTCACAACGGCAATGAATAAATGGCGTCCTGTCCGGTCCCATGGTGATTGGGGAGCGTTTGACGTGTTGAAGTGACCACTGTTTTTATTTGTAACTTCTGAAAACGGTACGTACGGCTAGGTGCGGATATTTTTTACAGCATTTATTTACATGATTGTAAAAGTTTACTATAAATACCGCGACATTTTCGAATAATTTGCCCAAGTGTGCATTACAATTAGGGTAATTTATAATGGGAATCAAAGATAAAGTCAAAAGAGCGTCCAAAATATTCATTAATGAGGACCACAAGGCTGACGCAGCTGTGAAGGAGGACGCACCAGCTGGAGAAACTGAAGCTGCTGCTGAGGAAGAAGCTGTTGCCCCTGCTGCTGGTGAAACCACCGAAGCTGTTGAAGCACCTGAACCAGTTGTGGAAGCTGCATCAGAACCTACTGAAACTGCTGAGACTGCTGCCGCAGAACCAGTTGCTGAAACTACAGCTGCTGAGCCAGTTGCAGACACCGCTATTGCTGCTGAAACTGAGGCCAAGCAAGCCGAAGTTGCTGCTTCCGGTGCCACTGAAGGCGCTGCCACCGAAACTGCTGCTGAAGGGGGATTAGCAGAACAAGTCAAGGCCACAGCCAAGGAAATTGCCAACGACAAGAACAAGAAGGAATTCTTCAAGAAATTCTTTGGCAAGTTCAAAAAGTCGTTTTCTTCTAAATCGACTTGAGGATACCTTTATGTTTAGTTTCATTTCTTTAATCCATTTTTAATACACACATTCTATGATCAGGCTTGTACGCACGGCTAAACTTACAGCTTAGGATGCGACAAATTTTTTACTGCGCAATAAAATAATGCATTGCAATTGTTTGTTTCTGCAATCTACCTATCTACCAAAAACACCAGCAACATGGTATGTTTACTTGACTTGGTGGTGTCATGATAAAGATATTGTCGTTTACCCAATTGGACTAGGGTTCACTTGTGCCTTTGTTGTCCTTGAGTCACAAAAAGGTACAACAAGACATCCCTCCCAACAAATACGTCACACGACATACTATGAGGACAAGCGGGTGGTTTCAAAAACAATCCGTCAATGACGGTATTGAATGCAATAAAATAAATGATTGTCTTTTTGCACAGTACACACCACATTCAAACATATCAGTGTAGACGCAAGATATGCTGCAAGCGGCACCAGTTAAGCGATATCTGGACCAGATGACACCAATACATCACGTACTACAAACAAAATTTAATGATCAAGATTATGATCATGAGAATCTAGTGCGTTGGACATTCACCCCAAAATAGGCGTAGAAAGAGGAGAACTTGGTGTCTGTATCAATGTAGTGTGGTGTTTGCTGGAGCGATGTTGTATGGTATTTCATCAAAGTATGGCATTGTATTGTGATATTTTATTTTATGGCATGATACTGTATTATATGATATGGTATTGTATGGTGTTATTAACTAGGGATGTGGCTATGTGGTGGAAAAGGATGGGATGAAACGGTCGTAGTTATGACAACTCACGATAAGACCCGTTAAGGAATATATTATTACAGGTTTTGGAGTGAGATAATGTATACCGTGGATTGAAGATCAGCATCCCATAACGGGAAAGAGCACATAGATGCAAGGGAGACTAAGCAGTGTGGATCAATTATTGAGCGTGTTGAGAAATAAGGGGTGTTGAAAACACGAAGTAGATTCAAGGGGGGCTACAGGATTGGAGCGAACGGTTATAGCCGACATGTGGGCCGCGTGGAGGAAGAAATCAAGAGAAGCAGGGCCGAAGCTTGCAGGAAAAGCGGTCTGCGAAGAGCGTAGAAAAACTACGGAAAACGAGAAATGCAAGCATGTAGTCGCATCCACAAGCAGACCATCGGAGTACCACACTAACAACAATAATGCCATAAACAACTTCCCTAAGAGAGGTTGGTAGCGCCGCGAATAGAACACCAGCACTAAGTTGTAGGCATTGGCCAAAGGTGGTTTAGAATAACACCATAGTAAAAGAAACACCGAGAACAAAACTGCTTCTTCTTCGCCACAGAAACAAAACTTTCTACAAATAAATAAGTACAAAATAGCAGTCGGAATTAACGTGGTTTTTATCAAATTAACAAAGCCACTTGCGTCACTAGGATACATACAGTATGTCAGAGGACATATTGATTCAAGTAGTGGGAAGAGGTTACTATTCCGGTGACCGTTTTCTGTCCTGTAGCAGATGTGATTTGTCATCCAGGAATGAACTTGCTTCACGATTTGTATCATCCACACGACAGCAACCTTTAGTCCAACGAAATTCGCGATGGCTTCTAGTATTGTAGGCAACACCGTCACGTGGAGGTAGCAGGAGGTAGCAGGAGGTAGCCGCACCGCAACCGTGCCCCGATAACATCAGGACTTGGGAGCCACTCGAGGGCATTTCTGGCGCTGGGTAGGCTGCAGGACAAAATGGAGAATTTTATGCGAACACAAATATAAAACTAAACGATCACAGTGTTTCATCTCGGGTGAAGTACTGACAATACTTACTATTTAATCGTCGAGTTAAGCGGTATATTGTAGTAATAGTCACATCATGGATTTACGTGTTGGAAAGAAGTACAGGATCGGGAGGAAGATTGGCTCTGGATCGTTTGGTGATATCTACTTGGGCACTAACATCATCAGCGGTGAGGAAGTTGCTATAAAGTTGGAAAACACCAAGGCAAAACATCCCCAGTTGGAGTACGAGGCCAAGGTTTACAAGGCGTTGAGCGGAGGAGT
The DNA here is from genome assembly GCA_030569175.1 of Suzukiozyma manassasensis. Classification (NCBI taxonomy): domain Eukaryota; kingdom Fungi; phylum Ascomycota; class Pichiomycetes; order Serinales; family Debaryomycetaceae; genus Suzukiozyma; species Suzukiozyma manassasensis. The sequence continues at coordinate 669,958 of JAJMKC010000006.1, read as the reverse complement.
GGGGATTCCGTTTGTCAGATGGTACGGAACCGAGTGCGACTATAACGCCATGGTGATTGATTTGTTAGGTCCCAGTTTGGAGGATTTGTTCAACTATTGTAACCGGAAATTCACCTATAAAACCGTGTTGTTGTTGGCGGACCAGTTGATTTGCCGTATCGAGTACATTCATGCCAGATGCTTTATTCATAGAGATATCAAGCCCGACAATTTCTTGATGGGGATTGGAAGAAGAGGGTCTCAAGTTAATGTTATCGATTTTGGGTTGGCGAAAAAGTACCGGGATCCCAGAACTCACTTGCACATTCCATACAGAGAAAACAAGAACTTGACAGGAACAGCAAGATACGCGTCAGTTAACACCCACTTGGGGATCGAGCAGTCGAGAAGAGATGATTTGGAGTCTTTGGGATATGTTCTCATCTACTTCTGCCGAGGAAGCTTGCCATGGCAAGGGTTAAAGGCGGCTACCAAGAGACAGAAGTATGACAGAATCATGGAAAAGAAAATGACCACCCCAAACAACATCTTGACCAAAGGGTTGCCAAATGAGTTTTTGGAGTACATGAATTATATCAAGTCGTTGAGATTCGACGACAAGCCAGATTATCCATATTTAAGAAAGTTGTTCCGCGACTTATTCAAACGAGAAAACTATCGGTACGACTATGTCTTTGACTGGACTTTGTTCAAGTTTCAACAAGAAAAACAACGGGCCAAAATCGAGGATGAAAACAACCAGTCGGGTCAACAAACAGGCCAGCAATCGAGTCAGCAGCAACAATTACCTGCTCAACAAATTCAACCACAATTGCAAGTGCAACCGGGTCAACAACCACAAATATCGAACCCTTCGCAGCAAATTGCCATGCAAAAACCAAGAGGCTTGAATTTACCTGGTGTCAATCAAGATCCTAAGCAAATTCCCAACACCGAGAGAATAGAATCGTCATCATTCAGCTACCAAAATCAACAGAAAATCATAAGAGGGAGCGAACCACAACGGCATCCTCAACAACAACCCCAGCAACAAACCGGTAATCCAACATGGTTGTGATTATATAACTATATCTTACGAATTCCCTTCAAGATCCAAGTTTACAAATAATCATCATGGCATTAATGCAGCCAAAAATTTAACCCAAATTGTTGAATTTCCCTCGAGCAGAATCAGCAAAGATTACGATGATGGTAATGGCTATTCACTTCTAGGAGGTTAAATCGTATCCGTGGGGTTCAACTTAGATGAATTGGTGCGGTTGGTTTAAATGCATATATTGTTTTGAATTACTTCTGTCATACATAGAAATAAATTGAGTTTCAATAGAGCCACGATTGTAGCACCATCAATCTGGATTGTTATACAACAACTATCTAATCTACGTTATCAGTTGCTTTGGCGACAGGAGCTTTATCGTCTTCTTCAATTGCTTGTTTCACTTTCCCATCGGCATCTAACCCGTTATCAAATGTACCGCCCAAAAATTCAAACACATGGCCAATTTCTTGCCCAGAAACTTGCTTCGAATTTTCTTTGCTCACATTGTCTTCGGTTGATCTAAAAGTATCTATGAAACCAAAGAACCCATAAAATACGTTTTCTTTGATTTCTTCGGCGTAAATCTTATCGTAAATGTATTTCATCTTGAAAGCGTCCATTTCTTCTTGGTGTATCGTGAAGTCAATATGTTCATAGTTGTTTTTTTCCAAGATTTGGTTGTAGGTGTCATAAACAGGATTCTCCAACAACAACCCCAAAGCTGGAGCTTTGGGAATATTGATCTTTGTTGGACCGTAACAGTCCTTGATTCTGGAAATTGGACATCCTGTTCTGATCACTAACACGGCCATGGCAATCATTTTTCTGATTTGGTGCAACATGAACGATTGTCCGTGAATCTTGATCGACACCCATTCCGTACCTTGAATGACAAATGGGTCAGAAACGGTGGTTTTCAACATGTATCTTCTAGCAGAAGCGTCTTTGAATGCCTTACCAATGGTAAAATTGTGGAAGTTGTGAGAACCTTCGTATTGTTGCATTGCTTCCCTGAACAAATCGAGACGTTCCTTACTAACTTTGTAGTTTCTTCTTCTGGTGTTTTCGACCGATTTGACGGATCTGATGAGCCTGCCGTTGTCGGTAATATTGCCGTCACTATCGTAGGTCTTGACTTGTTCCTCGCTCTGCAACAACTCTTTGACTTTTTGAAGTTCTTCCTCAGTGACTCCACTGTCAATGATTGCTTGTTTCGTAGCATCCCACCATGCTTTACCCTCATCATCGGGTCTGATAATGTTGGGGTGTTGCTCGTCCTTAGATTTGATCAAATCAGCCAAAACCGACCCAGGTTTCGGAGGTAACAAGGTATAAGTAGGTAACAAATACTCGTAGATTCTCGAAGAGCACATTCTACGACAATCAAATGATTTGGATGTTCTTTGAATACCCCAAATTCTAATTTGGTCGGGCAAGGCATCATTGATTTTTTGCTTGATTTCAGGGTCTTCAATAATCAATTTACAAGAAATGACATTTCCAGCAGCATGAACTCCCTTGTCGGTTCTAGCTGCTCTCATAAACCCATTTTTCTTCAAGTCGTCGGCGTTTTCTGGAGAAATAGCTCCTGCCTCTGCAAAAGCCTTGAAAATCTCTCCTTCAATGGTCTTGGTGTTAGGGTTGTTTTGCAATTGCATACCATTGTACCCTGTTCCACAGTACCCAATCAAACATGCCACCTTCTTCTTTGGTTTTCTCTCTGACCGGGGCAACGGATTGCCGTTTTCATCTACTCTAGGGGTGAATTCTCTAACCAGTTAGTACCACAGCCATCACCACGGTTTCCCCTGTAACAATAACAGCAGGAAACATCACAAAAATCCTCATACTTACGTGACCTTGTGTTGTCTCTCCCTCTTCTGTCTCTTGGCGTCGTGGTCCTTGTCGTCAGCACGGCGCGACCACTTGCTCTGAGGACCCCGCTTGTAGACCGAATCATCACCTTGATCATCGTACACCGCTACAGACTCGTTTACTGGAACTGGGTCGTCACTGGGGTTGGTCATCGAAAGGAAATATCGTAATTTGTCGTGGCCCAAAGTTTAGCCTCATCGCGAGTTTTTTTGCTCATCGCACTGTGTAGAATTCAAAAACTTTTCAGAATACTCTCAGTGTAGTACAACTTCCACGACAATTCTCACTACCATTTGTGCCTGTTTGTGATTGCAATGAGACAGTTGACAGAGGAAGAAACCAAGGTTGTGTTTGAGAAGTTGGCCAACTATATCGGGAGAAATATCTCGTTTTTGATCGATAATCCCACCAACCCACATGTGTTCAGATTACAGAAAGATAGAGTGTACTATGTTTCTGAGCAAGTAGCCAACTTTGCCACGTCGGTCTCAAGACAACAGTTGATGTCTGTGGGCACTTGTTTTGGAAAGTTCACCAAAACTGGTAAGTTTCGGTTGCACATCACCGCTTTGCCCTACTTGTCACAATACGCCAAATGTAAGGTTTGGATCAAGACCAACGGGGAGATGCCATTTTTGTACGGAAACCACGTTTTGAAAGCTCACATCGGAAGAATGTCGGAGGACATTCCCGAGCACGCTGGAGTTATTGTGTATTCAATGAGCGATGTTCCCTTAGGGTTTGGTGTGTCTGCCAAATCCACCAACGAAGCCAGAAATTTGCAGCCTACCGGGATCGTGGCGTTCAGACAGGGTGATATTGGAGAATATTTGAGAGAAGAAGACACATTGTTTACTTAAGAAACGAGGGGTTTGCCTGTTTCGACAGCTCGTTGCGAGTCTGGGTCACACATATTGTATTGGGCACCCTCTCCCTTGTACCATACTTATCGCCTGAACGATCCATTTGTCATTTCTGGCACGGTGGTGCCACTGTATTTTAGTTACGATAATAAACGTCATCTTTGTGATGCGGGAGTGTAGACTGTTGTGGTGATGAAGTCAGTTTTGCAGCCGTGTTTTGCCACGGGCATTGTTTCTAGTGTGTTTCAGGGCGCCTACCTAAAATGAAACAAGTACGATGGTGTGAGAAAAGTACACAATGAAAAGTCTCAAAACGCAATGTTTCGTCACTAGGTTCTGGTAGGTTGATTAGTCTTCTGTAGCCTTTGGTTGTTTTTTCTGTCTCACCTCCACTCTGCCTCCATTTCTTTACAATTCTCAAGTTTTCTCTGCTGCTCGCTTCCCCCACCACTTCTTCCTCACTCACTCACTCGCCTCCACTTTGTGTAGATTGAACTATATACATATGTCTATTTATGTGTTTTTACTAGTAGTTTAAAACCGCAGTCTTCAACAAGTAGCCCGGGTTGCCTGCCGACACCGTATAGTGGTTGTTGACCAACTTGTCGAACTGAGCATCCCTGTCAAAGTCAACGTCCTTGGTTTGGGCACGGCCTTCTTTTAACGTGTCTTTGGTTGGATATTGTCTCACCTGGAAAATCTCGTTATCCCGGAAGAATTTTAACAACGTGGTGGACTCTTCTTTACTGAAGTTCTCCACCGTGAATCGGGTGATTCCCCCATTGGACATTAATCTGTTAGCAATATCGAGATCGAAGAATTGTTTCTTCACGTATGGATCATATTGTTCTGTGCCCAATGCAACCGCCAATGTCTTACTATGGTTGGCAAAGTCGGCGGTCTCCGCCATCAAAACACCCCCTTTGGCGAAGGCCAATTCCCCACTAGCCAATTTCAAGAAGAAATCTCCCATTTCAAAGTCAGATACGTGGATGGGCTTGAACTCTGGCGTCTTGTACTTAGTCACCGGAGTATTTATGATTCCGTCAACATTATCGAGAGACACTAACACAGGAACACTGGCTGAATGATGGATCAATTCTTCTACAAAGAATTGGAATGCGGCGGTGGGAGCAAATTTACCGAAATCGTGGTTCAATTGTAGCAAATCGTACATGGTGTGTTCTCCCTTCTTCAACGAGTGGTCGACTCTCTTGGTTTGGAAATGGATGTCTTTCGACAACTTCAACTTCTTAAAAACCGCCTCATTGGCGTTTTTCAACTTCCAGATCCATCTCTTGGTGAACATTGGTTGTTGGTACTTGTTCAATTTCTGGTTGAAGATATAGTCACTGGTACCATTAACAATGGTTTCTGGTCTGTCGAGGTGTAACACAATACAATCGTCGTATTTGGACGATGCCAACGCAATGGCTTGTGACAATAACGTCGATTTCCCACATCCTTTCTCCCCAGTGATACACCATCTGTTTTGGCCAGACGACTTCTCATTCAACCCCATAACAAACTCGTTGTACATCTTGGTAGTGTTTTTCGATACCAAAGTTATTGGCGACTGAAACAACTCGTGGTGTTGATACGGTTTGAATGCCTGTAACATATTCAACTTTGACAACGTTTCTGCCGAGTACTTGACTACAGTGTTTCCCAGCTTGGAAACTGTGGATGCCGAAAGCTCTTCCACAGTGAGTTCACCAGCCAATTTTTCAAACCCCATATCAGTAACGGCGTCTTTAAACGTCAAGTGTGTCATACCACCTTTCTTGACTTTGGTTTGTTGTTTTGTGGGCGAAAAGCTACTTCTGGTTTTACCCTGCTTCTGCACCGGCTTCTTGGTAGCAAATAACACAGAGGATGTGGACAAACACTGGATTCTGGAACCTGTCAAAGGAACGATTCCCCGAGAGACTCGGCCGCACACTCTCAACATCATAATTAGTGCCAAAACTACCTCTGGTGAAGAATGGACCTCCTGTACTGATTTGTTAACAAATTTTTCAAATTTGAAAATTTTTCCTGTCTACTAGACATGGTGAAAAATCTTTCACTATATAATTTGGTGTTTTCTTTGATTGAAAAACTTTTCCTCTTTTCAACCTCATGTCGATTTTGCTGCGTAATGTGGCTAGCGATATCGGTTTGGTTCTAAGTTTCAAATTGCGTCCTGTAATTTTTGGTTTCAGGTCGCTTCATTGCGGTTCAAATGTGAGCCTACTTTATGCCACTGATCGGATTAAAATACAGCAAAGGATTGTTCAAAGTCAGGGTTTGCCCTATTGCCATGATGTTATAATGTCACATTGTTTTAACGGACATTCAAAGGCTGGTAATTTTGGTAAATTGGAAGGTTCAGTTGGTTCTTCTCCATTTGGTCTGGTGTCAAGACGTCATTTCAGCACGTTGGGAAGAACTTGGGCAGCCGTGTCTCGCGCACGAAGATCTTCTGCCGGTTCCAGTGGACTCAAATCAAGAAAGTCTGGAAAACTGGGAACCAGGGAAAACATGTTCAAATCCAAAAACTCGGAATCACCTCAAAGATCAAGTGGACCCTCTTCTGATGCAAAAAAAAGTATCTTCCTGTTTGGTAAGTTTTCTCAATTGCATCTTCCGGCAAAAAAAGTTTTTGAATCTTCGTCTTCAGGAGTCGATAGCATTGACTCGTTTGAATCCTTAAGAATTTTTCCGACTGTAAGATATGCTATGGTTGAAGAAATCAAATCTAAGTACAATTTGAAAAGCACGTACGTGTCCGATAAGCTGGAGTTGAAGTTAAAACCATCGCCGGTTCAAATTGCTGCCATTAGAAAAATCAACCAGCCTAGAACGAAGAATGTTCCCACTGAAAGCTTAACTCCAGGAGAGCAAATTAACCAGGAATTGATTTTGTCTAATGAGGCCAATAAATTGAAAGTATTCACCGTGGCGGCAGAAACAGGATCAGGGAAAACGTGGGCCTACTTGTCATCGTTGTTGTCTAAATTGAAGGAAGACGATGTTACCAATTTCAACGAATCTCGCGATAGGTACTTAAAGTCCAAAGAGTTCCCCATAATCAGATCGGTAATTCTTGTTCCAACTTACGAATTGATTGAACAAGTGTATGAGACATTGAAATCTGCCAACAAGGTGAAATATAATTTGGAAGCATTGAACATTCCTAAAGCATATGCCGAGTTTTTATCCATGTCAGATCAGCAAGAATGCCTTAACTTGCAAATTATGAAGTGGGGATCTGGTGACCCTCATACCAAGATCTTCAATCATTGTAATCAAGTTGGTAGAATCGATGTTTTGGTGACAACTCCAACAAAAATCACGGGATTGTCAAAGTTGACCAACTATAATCGTCCATTCCGATTTTTCAACCAGGTTCAATACTGTGTTGTTGACGAGGCTGATACATTATTTGACAAGTCATGGTTCAAGGATACGACAATGGTGGTATCGAAATTGGCCAAATGTAGAGACTTGATTCTTTGTTCGGCCACGATTCCCAAAGAATTTGAAAAGACGTTGCGCACGTTATTCCCCAGCAAACAATCGGTTATCAATATTGTAACCCCATCATTACACAAGATTCCCCAGACCATTGCTGTTAAGATTATTGATGCTGAGGTATCTCCGTATAATGGGTCGAAAACAAGAGCTTTGGCGCAGGCTATCTATGCAATTCACAAAGATGGGACTGAGCAAGGGTACGTCAAACGGATAATCATTTTTGTCAACGAGAAGAAGGATGTTGAGCCTTTGGTGAATTCGTTGACCAAAAAATATGGAATACGAGAAGAAGATGTCGTGGGGGTTGTTGGTTCAGATAGTGCCCGCGAGCGAATGGAGAAAATCGAGCCATTTTTGCATCCAGCAGAGTTGGTTGAGAAGGATATTGATCAATCAAAAATAAAGATCCTTGTCACCACTGATTTACTTGCGAGAGGATTGAATTTCACGGGAATTAAAAATGTGATTTTGATGGATTTGCCCCGGTCATCGGTGGATTTGGTTCATAGAATAGGAAGAACTGGACGAATGAGACAGTCTGGTCGGGTATTTGTTATTGTTGATAAGAAGACCCGAAAATCGTGGATCAAAGGGTTGCCTAATGCTATCAAGCGAGGAGTTATACTAGGATAAATCGCCATAAAAAAGAGCGAGGAAATAATAGAATGGGATAAATGTAAGTACTACAGTTATTGTTTCAGATGATGATATAAAAGATTTTCAGACGTTAGACTTCCGATTTTGCTGAGGAGAATGTCTTTAATTCCTGATGAAACTTTTTGTGACAATCATTGTGTTGAATTGTACTAACTTTCAGTGTAAAAAGTCAAGTTGTCAAAAGGGATGTCAAGAAATTGGCAAAGGTATTTATCTTTTGTCAGGCAACCTCGAAAATTTGAGGGGACCTTTGAAAGCCAAAACTCGGTTTATAAGAGGTCGTTATGTTGCTTGAGGAATTGGTAGGTTCGTGTAAATAGGTTCAATTGTACAACTATAATGAGAGTTCAAAGAGACTCAGAAGAACATGATTTCGCTTGAATTTTGCTGTATTTGAGTCCAGGTTTGTAGAGAGTTTGACGTGGCTACTGTGAGGTGGCTATAATGGGCATAATCTTTGCATGGCGAAAATGCTACGAGGAGGGATGGCGCATGGAAGAGAGAGAACTAAAATCATGGAACTAGCCAAGCTGGTCAAATGTCTGACAGTTGGATGTTTGATTGGATGTTTGATTGGATGATTCATGCTGTGAAAGTGCACTCCACCGCTGGTGTTTTCGATTTCTCACCACCGTTTCGGTACTGGTTTGTATCCTATGTAAGTGAGCCGTGGTTGCGATATTTTCTATTGTGGGTGTAGTTGTGGGGGAGGTGCAGCTGATAGCGTCAGCGTAAACTGGTGGTCAGTTTGTAATCAACTTGCGGTACTTTCTTCGCATTTTACTGGAGGGTTTTCGCATTCCGCACCATAAATTGGCAATTCAGTTAATTTCACGCTCTTGTTCTCATTTGTCATTATTTGTTCTCGCGTTTTGTTCACGGTGTTCTTTAGGAAAAGAGACTGCCGATTGAGAGTGGTAGCGTTGACACATCTTATTGAAACCACAAAATCACCAGCTTTCCAATTTGAAGTGGTAATTCGCAACTTGGCTTATTCCACATCTCCGCCTAGTGTTCAGCTATACCCGTTGAGAGTATATGGTAAACCAGTTTTTTCCACGTGTAACTATCATACCACCATCATGAGTCACGAGTCCAGTTCCAGTCTTACTGAGCTTCGTAACGACATGTACTTTGGATCCGAAGTGATCAATCGAGTGTCGTTCTTACGCGAAGATGACGAGTTTATTGCCGCTAGCGCCCTTCATCCCAGTACGAGGTTTATATTCTTCAACCGTACTCAACCATTGGTAATCAAGAATTCCTCTAACTTACTCGTGGTTCTTTCCAATGGTGACAACCAATTGCCCAGCAAGAGTTCTCCCGACAACTACCGGGTGGTTCGTCGTGGTTTGAACCATCACCCTCAATGGAACGAGGCGGTACAAACATGGGTCAATGACAACAGAGACAAATCAGTTACAATTAGAGATAAACCCAAGCCAGGGTTTTTGTTCATGGGTATTCTTGATGAGTCCGTGGGATTAAATTTGGCGAGTTTGAAGTTCGAAGAGGACCCTGAAAACTCTACCACCGATGAAAGGTACCTCGACTATCAGGGTCGGTACCAGGGCATTCCGTACTACGCGGTGGACTTGAGTCATACGCCTGTGTTATCGGAGTTAGTTATGGATCATGTGCTCAAGGGACTTGCAACTACCAATGCCCAAGAAGAACACCAGATATTCTACACCTATTCACGAAGGCATTTTTTGACGTTTCCCCACTACGAGGCAGCGTTGTACTCTCATGGGAAAATGTTTTTCGATTGGTTGAACAAGAACAAGTTTTGTGCTGGATGCGGCCATAAAGTCATCCCTATCAATGCGGGAGGAAAGTTATATTGTACAAATACCGAGAAAGTTCCAGGCAAGGACAAGTTTGTGTGTTCTCTGAAATCTACGGCACCGTCAAATTTGTCTTTCCCGCGAACAGATTCTGTCATCATTACGGCAATCACCGACACCGCCAGAACCAAAGTTTTGTTGTCGTTGAGTAAAAGACATACGGGAACGCGAATGTGGTCATGTACGGCTGGGTTCATGGAGCCAAGCGAGACGGTGGAGGTGGCAACAAAACGAGAGATTTGGGAAGAGACTGGGGTGGTCTGTAATGACATTTCCATTGTCATGACCCAGCCATGGCCGTTTCCTGGAAATTTGATGATTGGGTGTATTGCCACGGTACAGTTTGACGGCAAGAACGAAGTTATCGACTTGGGGCACGACGGGGAGTTAGCCGACGCAAGATGGTTTGATGTGGGAGTGATACAAAAATTGATTGATGGTGAGGACATTGGCGAGGACATTATGCTACCATTGCCGGAATCAATTGCCTTCAGTCTCATCAAGCAGTGTGTGGCGGAGAGTGACAAGAGCACGGTGAAGGGAGGGAAACTATAAATTGTGTAGACGCAATAGAAAAGGAAACAGTAGAGCCTAGTACAATGGTTGTTGTAGTGGATGCGATTTGCAGCCAAATCACATATTACAGAATTGTTGGCTGTTATGTAACGCTGGAGAGAATTAAAAGGGGTATTAATATTAGTAAGGATTTGGCGACGTGCTTTGCAACTGCCAGTGAAAGATTAGGGCAAGATAAGAGAATTAGCACTACAAGAGAATTAGCACTACAAGAGAATTAGCACTACAAGAGAATTAGTACTACAAGAGAATTAACACTACTAGAGTAAGCAAATAATTAGTGCGACGATCACAGTGACGTAATATGTGAGTATGCAGCAGTATTAGAAAATAGAATTGGTGATGTAATCAGACTTGAACGAACAGAACTTGATTCAATCATATGGCCAGAAAATAGTAGTAGCTAGAGGACAGGAATACAAACAAAATACCATACACACACCATCAAACAATCATGAATGTTGTGTGTGCGAGTTCCTATGAGGGAAATATAACAAGAAGGCTTTGAAGTATTCTGTACCGGGTATCGAGGGGTATTACCATTTCCATCTTGGGCACGAAAGTTACACAACGTGTTTCACACATACACTCTGGGAGTCAACCCTACACATTAAGCGGTGTGGATGATTAGGTATATAGAGGGTTGAGACGGTGGAAGATACGAAATTCCCCTGATAAGGTGTTCTTTTCCAGATATAGAGTTCATAGTTAGTAATGTCGTTACCGGTCATTGTGGGACACCGGGGCTTCAAGTCCAAGTACGTCGAGAACACCATTACTGGGTTCATCAAGTGTTATGAAGCCGGAGGAACCGTCATCGAAACTGATTTGTGGGTGAGTCGTGATGAATACTTGGTTGTCAGTCACGATGGCAACACAAATAGAATCTTTGTGGACGAAGACGACCAACCCACCAACTACGATATCCTCACCACCGACTATGTGGGGTGTTTAGAGAAGTTGAAGACAGCCGGCAGTGGAGAACCACTAATGACATTTCCCCAGTTGTTGAAATGGTTTGTTTCTTACGTGGAGGAAAACCCTGGGGTTGGCCCCCAGCTTAAAATCATGTTGGACTTGAAACCTGCAAATCCGACAAAGCTCGTCAAGTACTTGGTCAAAGACTTGCTTTCCGTCCGAAATGACATCAAATGGTGGTACGACCATTTGCAGTTGGGGTTCTGGACGTTGGATTTCATCAAGTACATGAACCAGCATGACTACTTTAAAACTATCATGGACGGCACTCCCAATGATAACGGCCACACTCAGTTTGATATATTCCACATCTCGGTGTCGTGGAAATATTCTCTAGTCTTCACCAATTATAACTTCTACTTGGACCACGAAAACAACGACAAAGTCAAGTTCAAGACTACGGGAGTGTCGTTGCTTTACTTAAGTACTTGGTCGCAGGACTTTGTCACGAAATTCGTGCCAATCTTGAAAATCCAGAACTTGAAATTATACTCGTGGACAGTCAACTTCAAGAACCAATACGACTACCTTGTTCAGGTTGGTAAATTGGCTAATATCTCCGAGTACGGTGTCATCACCGATTGCCCTGATTACATGAGTGAATTAAAAGAAAACGAGCCCGACACTATCAAACCAATCTCCCACGACCATAATGGCGATTTGTCAATTTCCCTCACTTGGTACCAACGATTCTACAACTTCTTCTTTTCCCGGCTTTTCAGACCCCCTGCTATGTTTCCTCTGGACTTTGAGTCTATCGTCGACGAGAACAAACCCTTAGTGTTCAGGCCAAATAGGCTAGTAGTGTGGGTGTTCCACAACTTACAAGCATTAGGAATATTCTAGTTGAACAGGTTAACGTCCAATGACGGAAAAGTCACATTGATACACACCTATATACCTATACACTTATATACCCCAAGAGCCCCCCCTCGTTTTGTGCGTGGGAGCTCTTTGATACAAGATTGCGTTTGCTTTGCCTCTGTGATGGCAAATGTCGTACATATTTCGCAGCCAGTAGAAAAAATCGGGTGCTTATTTTGCGACCACTTTTCCGCGCCCACCACGCGTTGCTGCTCATGTTCTCGCAACATCGCATGCAACCACACCGGTTCAGGCAAACTTTTTTCCCCCAGGTCCCTCACACGTAAACACCCACCCAACGCTGACCACCGAAAACAGAAATCACCCCATCCGGAACACGGTCTACGACAATGCACGCTAGGACTTTAGCACTCCAACTAACAATAAACAATCGATGGGATGAATGTAGTCACGTGATCGACGTAGTCGTAAATACCGGATGTGAAAGGTACCTGCGGTGATCTGCACGTGCACGCATGTTTGGCGGCTTCTCTGGTGGGACCAGATCCTGGTTTAAAATTTTAAACAAATGTTGCAAGTGGAGCGCCAAACTCACCCACGTACATTGAGTGGTTCTGGACAAATTTGAGTTTTCGCAGGTCTACTTGGCTCTTCAATCGTGTTGGAACCCCCAGGGCCCACGTAGTAATCATCCAAACGAAACTTTCCTTCCAGCATCGACCGGACCACGAAGGATGGTGTTATACAAACGGAAGCCGGTGCTCTTCTGTCGCCCGCCACCCGTGCCAGCGGACCATTCTACAGAGGTGTGGTACATCCCCCAGACAAAGGAATGGTTTTTGACTTACGACGACTACTTGGCCCGAATGGACTACTACCGCAGCAAGAAGTTTGTTTGCGAAATAACGGGAAATTCATGCTTGACATTTTTTGACGCCCAAAAATCCGAGTTGGTGGAAATCGAAGAAGTCGAGAAGAACTTCCCCGAAGCATTGCGCGAACATATCTTGAGATTCCTTCAGTTCAACCGGATCAGCAGATTGGACCAGTTGGTGGACAAGGTGTATTCCATTTTCAAGAACGACTACTTTCCTGGTGAAACTATCTTTATCAAGGGAATAACCCATGTCAATAACCTAGGAGAAATCAAGAGTACCAACGAGTCCGTGAAGCAGCGCGGAACTATCAGAGAAAAAGTCCAATATGGCCAGTCAGATAATATTACCACCAAGTACCTAGTAGTGCGTCTTAACGACAACATTCAATCAATCGTCACCAACGATCAGATCTCGCGTGACAGAAATCATTTCACCAAGTGGCTCATCAAGACCTTCATCAAAATGTCCGTTTGTAGGTCCCATAAGGTCGGAGGACCGTGGGTAGTCAAGGACAAGTATTGCATCAAATATAGAATACCTCGCGAATATCCTGAAGACTTGGTCCAGTACATGGACTCGACGCCTACCGGAGAAATACTATACGAACCAGCAGCACAACTGCAAACGGCATTAAAGCACGAAGATACTCCCTTGTCGGATACTTTTCAAGGTATGGACTTGAAGCTTTCAAGTCGAGATCGAAAGAAATTCCCCAACCATTATTTGCCGGAAAATATCTTTGAAGAAAACGATTTACTTTCTGAAAAGGCAACCCTAGCGATGTTTGGGATTCAACCAGGAAAGAAGAATATTGTTGACGATCTACAAATACGATTCGACATTCAAAATCCCCGTCCCAATCCCCATGCATTACACTATCCAAAGAATTCCGCTCAGTGGAATAAGCATATTGTCGAAGAGTTGATGCAAGAAATGCACGAATCGGATAATCATGACGAAATTGCCAACTACTTGTCGGAAATCAATCGTTTATCGGGTTTGAGTCTTGGATCAATACAAGAAGCATTACAAACTTGGGCATTTATCAACATATATCATTCCGTCTTGGGCATAGATACATTCACGTTTGATGACTATGTTTATGCTATGGGATGGAACTATGATCAGTATGAGCAGTACGGTCGATGTGAGTTGATGGATGAAATTTGGTGTGCGGTAATGGGTGCGGTTATTTCTAATGAGATACCGAAGCATGATGTTGATGATGACGAGATTTTTGGTTTGTTGATTAATGTTCCTTCCAAAGACTTCTACATCAAGCAAGATGGTGAGAAAATTTCCAATTCTGGAAATGAAGATGGCATTGTAAAAGAGGAAACCCCCGTCAAATCCAATGGAAAGGTAAAAGTTTCAGAAAATTCCGATAGGGGGTCAGATAGCGAGCATGAGGACAAAACATTGAGAAGTGATGATGATGATGACGAATCAGAAGAGGGGCGGGAGTCCAAAAATAAGGCAAGCGTGGCCGAAGATGAGAACAACGATAATGAGAACGGTCACGCAAGTGATAGTGAAAAAGAAGATGTGGAAGAGTCCACTCATCATGCCTACACAACAATGAACCATCGAAAAGTTACGTGGCACGATAGATTACGAAAGCGTAATTTTAAAGATGGAAACTGGCAAACTATCTTACTTGGAGTGTTATCATTATTCGAACACATTCCTCAATACAAACCTACAATACAAAAGATATTCGAAATAATGGCACCGAAATCGATGCCAGCTACTGCGTCCACTGCATTGACGCAGTATTATGAAGCATTGGATATGGATCTTAGATTCCAAGCATTGAAAATTATCATTGACTTTTTGGTATCTGGGACTCTTGTTCGGAAGTACATTGATGACAGTTTGGACGCTTCCACAAACATAAGGCGTTCAAGATTGGACAACATTCGTGATTATAAAGTTCAGCTTGATATTGCCCAAAAATCCAATGTCAGCATTCATGAACAACTTTCGAAAGAGCGAGCTAGTACGCCCCTGATAAAAAATGAAAGCGGTGAAGAATCAACTACTCCCATACCTAAACGGCCAAGGTTGAACTTCAATGCTGTTGACATGACGGAGGAAGAGGCCAAGTTGGCAGATAAGGATCCAGATTTTGCGTCAACTTGGAATCGCAGAAAAGAAGCGTTATTGAAATTAGATGAGATTCGTAAGGAGAATCAAGAATTTGAAGCCCGGTTGATTGAATTGGATTGTCAACGAGTTAAATTATTAGGCAAAGATCGTTTGTTGAACAGATACTGGTGGTTCGAAAATAATGGTTTACCCAGTTTTCATAGACCTTCTGAGAAACATGATGATCATGCGGATGGAGAAGATGTTACACAGGAGGAAGGAGAGGATGAAATTGATGGAGAGATGTTAACTGATACCTATTTGATGGGAAGATTATGGGTTCAGGGTCCAAGCAACAATGACTTGAAAGTGCATTTCCATTCGGATTTCACCACGAGCGAGAAATTCAATGAAACGCTCCGTGAAAACGAACGAACCATTGTGAAACAAGAGAGAAGAAAGTCCAGCGTAGAGAAGGCTTTGGTGCCACTTGAGAAAACTGAGCTGGAAAATGGTGAGTGTGTCAAAGAAATGAATTTCGAAACTGTGCCAGTTTCATACAAACGTACTGTCTTTGATTTGTATGGAGTCGAGTTCAAATCTAATGAAATTTTGCTTGACAACGAGAGAATAATCAATCATCAAGGTGCGTTAACCAATTCGTCATTTATAAGTAAGCTCACTCCATTTCAAAGAAAAGCCATAGAAGAGTTTCCAAACATGTTAGCCAACGGCACTAACTGGACATATTATGATACTCCCGAAGAAATCAACAAATTGTTGCAGTGGTTAAACCCATGGGGAAAGCGTGAGTCAGGGTTGCGCAAGGAATTACTCAATGTCAAAGATACATTAGTTGCAAGTATGGAATCTAGAAGAAAGGCCATGTGGATAGATGATGTGCCAGCTGACGAGGCAAAATTAATGGCCGAGATGGACAAGCTTAGACAGCAGATTGAAAGACTTGAAAACGAATCAACCAATGCTGATACTGATAGCAAGCCAGCTGAAGATGACGAAGACGATGAGGTGACTGGTCGCAAGCGTGGGAAGAGGAAGGCTGCCTCTAATAGAAAACGGAAAAAGTTGGAAACAACCCAAAACGTTCTTGAGCAAGGTGATATTGACGATTTGAAACTACATCTAGACAAACTTACACAAACATCACACGATAAAAAACGTGAAATCGAACTTACCAGAGTGTTAGAATGGGTCAATTCGACTGCTCTAGAAAAGTTTGAAAAGTCATTATACGAAGGGGGAGACAAAATCAAACCCACTAGAACGAGAGCACGAGCTCTTCTTTAATTGATACAAATGAAATCCACTATCCAGTTACACCCTGTATTATATAATAGATGGATAAACCACCATTGAAACAATCACTTATTTACATTAGCGAAAAGGCATGTTTAATGATATCTTTGACGTTTTGTGTCATGATAACTTGTAGTGGGGCGCTTCTTATCCCGATCCCTTCTTGCGAGTTCGGCCAATTGCCGCAACTGGTCTTCTTTTTCTTGCAATTCACGGGCAGCTTTGATTTTCAATGCTTCGTTTCTTAATTTGATGTCTTGTCTAGCCTGTTTATCTGCCAATTCCAATGCACTCGAAAGGTCACCAAAACCCTCCAAATTGATTTCTGATGCGATCGAGGCATTTCCTCCATTTGCTGCTAACACACGCTTATCAAGGGCAATGGTAAATCCCTGGTTATTTTTCCAGTTGGAGATGGCCGCAGGAATATTCCATTTCTCTTTATCCTCTTTTGTCAACTTTGATTCTGAGGAAGTGTCCTTGATTATCGGAGCCGGTGGAGGAAGATTTTCATGACGGTTTTTCCGAAGCTTGAACTTTGGAGGTAGAAGGGGATCTTCCTTTAGTGTGTGTATTTGAATGACTCTTTCAGTATCGCCATTATTGACGACACTGGACGAGTTATATGTGATGTAGTTTGTGTCGTTTGGTTCAGGTTCGTGGTTTCCTAGTAATTTCTCAATGACTAACCTTGTTTCGTTGACGACTTTTTGTAGTGAATCATCTGGACAAGTTTCCAAGGTATAACGAGGAAAATTGTGACGTAGATTGGGGTATTTCTTCTTCAACGGGATCGTGTCCTCATGAGAGGCTTGCACATTCTTGTTTGAGATGGACGCAATTGTCAAATTGTAGTCGAGGGTACCGTCTGAGTTAATATGGAGATCAATGTCATTTGGAGATTTCTTCACAAGCGTAGTGCTTTGGGAAAGATGTTTGGGTTTTGTGGTCTTTTGTTGTGTAAATGAAAACGTAGGACGAGCGTCCGAGTATTTTGGTCTCGGTAGCGATTTGAACATGGGAGATCGTAGATTATGGTGGTACAAGTGGGATGAATATATTGTAGATTCATCGCGGTGTGGTAATTCTCACTATCTATAGTACCATGCAAGACTTGCATCGTGGTAGCGGGACTGCGAGCATACATTTAGTGGAACGGAGTTAATTCCGGCACGACACTATTGCCAGGTCGAGCACCATGTTCGTAATGGGATGTTCAAGAGTAAGGTCCAGCTGTATTCTACCATGCGTGATTCGACACAGGGTACCTTTCCCAGGCTATGAGTGTGAGTATGTCACTCATTACAGCAGATATGTGAATGTTGACTACGAACGGTTGGAGACTTTCGTTTGTATCTGTTTCAGAAAATTGTGAGGCTTGTTGCAACGCATCTGGGAAGGACAAATACAAAAGAGGTAATAGCTTGGGGTAGCAATTGTGAATTGTAGAAGGGCACTATGTATGTAGGATAACGGAATTATTGCGGTTTGTTCACGGAGGATTTCGCGCCAGGTGAAAAGTTACTTCCTCGTACTAAACGGGTGTGGTTCACGATAAGCCGTGGGGCATTATCACTAGAATAGTGTTTGCTACATTTTGAGACAAAACATGGGGAATGTGTCCCCCGTCTTCGACTAACGGTATGGTAAATGTATATAACAAACCTTAAATTGGCGCTAGCGCTTCTGTGGCGGTAAGGTCCTTGCAGATATACTTACGAGATGTTTCTAATCGGCTACACACATCATCAGGTTGATTGATTCTGGTACGAAAAGCCGTAGCGGTTTTTCGGTCGGTTGTTAAATCCTTGTAGAATGAGTAAATGGGGTGTTATCCCGAGACATCCTCGTGTAGAAAATGACTGTGGGTTACCAAGGGGGTGCAATTGGCACTTGTTTAGTCTAGTTGGGTTAGCAAACTTGGGATGACAATGGTAGCGCTTCCAGAAAAACGGACCGCTTTCCGTTTTCGGACGGGAGATGCGCTGTTTGGTTACGAGACGAAGAGCCATGAACACAAGGGCCAAACAAGACGGTTGATTATTTGGAAGCTACACAGTATTGACACCAGGATGGGTCTTGCTACCAATGTGGATGTTGCGGAGACAATTTTGTGGGACTCGCGGTGATGAATGATAACAATCTAATTTTATGGGGAGACAAGACGAATGTACGCTTGCGGTAAGGAGATGCGCGCATTGATACCAAGCAAAGCACCGGATCATCCACAAGATATATATAAGACAGAAATTCCACCATGATAATGATAACGACAAGTTGCACTGTAGGAGGAGCTAGAAGAAGGATACTGCTACAAATTTTTTCAAAAACCTTTCTTGCTTAAACAATTGAATTTTGTCCACCATCATGACAGAACCTCAAACTTCATTACAGTCCAGTATTGCAAAATATGGCATCAAGATGTTGACATACAAGGATGTCACCAAAGCTGCTCAAACTCTCTACGAATCTTTTAGACAGGATTCCTTATCGCAACTTTTAACTTCGGATGCGGTGGACGCGGCCAGCCGCAAGGCCATCGAAATCAAGTTATACGAGTGTTACTTGAAACAGCACATAAACCACGGCATTTGTCTTGGAATCAACGAGTCCAGCGAATGCTTTGAAACCGTGGCTATATGGGCCACTCCCACAAGTGAGGAGGACGGGTTGAACTCGTTCTCAAACCTCATGGAATCGGACTTCCATCACTTGTACCAAATGTGTGATTCAGTGACAAGGAAGAAGATTTTCACGGGATTATTGCCCTTGTTACACGAATCCTTTGATAACATCATTTTAAACGATTCCAGATTCAAAACCAAGGGGGTATGGACGTTGGTGTATTTGGGCAGTTTGGCATCGTCCAGAGGTAAGGGAAACGTTAGAAAGATGTTTGAATTTATGTTCAAAAACTACATCGACAACGACGACTCCACCATCTCCTACTTGGAGAGTTCGTCGCCTATGAACATTCCTATTTACGAGCGGTTTGGCTTCAACGTGTATCAAGACATTCTCTTGGGCTCGAGGTCGCACGAACATGCCATCGAAGGAAAGGACTTTGCCATTATGAACGTGATGATAAGAGGTAACAAGGGTCACAATTGGACCGAGGATGAAAACACGTTGGGAAAATTGGGTAAGTTATGATGTGCTATTTATTTATGGTATTCAAGGAGACACCCATGGTCATGGGGAGATGAAACAAGAAGTATCGATGTTTCTGGGTATATTGTAATGTTATTTATTGCGTATTGGCATTCTCCGGTAGATTTTATACTATATATACATGAACTATGGACCAATCATTGTTTAAATCATTCATCCAACGATAAAACACTTCTTTGTGAAGGTAATGTTTGATTCGAAAACTCCGCTTTAGCCCGTTCTCTCAACTCAGCTTCTTGGGCCGAGGTCAACGGCTTAACCACTTGGTTAGGTGGCACAAATCTGAACTTCCCAAACCCAAACTCTCTATCACTCATCTTATTCAAAACATAGAGTTGCGATCTCACGTACCCTACAAGGGCCTCCACATGTCTCATGTCAACATTGGGGTCCCCATTGAAGATGTTTCTCCACAACGCTGCAGCCAAGGTGATGTCATCCGTCATTAACCCTTCGTCGTACGACAACACCGACCCTAATAACTGGGTGTGGTAGTCCTTCAAGTACCCTTCGATAATTCTGTTGGAGGAAATATTCAACTCTTGTGCCATTCGTAATTCCATGTCCTTGAAAATTCTGTCAACCAACTTTTGCTGGTAGTTTCTTCCATACGTGAATGGTAATGCTCTCATTCTCACTGACAATATCCAGTAATGTAATGCAGTGATTTGGAACCACTGCGAAAATGACCGGGGTAAGTCCAAAGTCTCGTAGTAGAATTTGGCCGATTCAGATAACTCTTCGTTAGGATATATCAACGCTTGTTTCTTACACTCACCAAAATAAATCGACCCGGCCACTGGACCAGCTCTCGACTTGTCCATATCAATCAGGAATGTCTTGATGATCCATTGACCGATATTTTGCTTCCACCCAGCCATGTGGAAGTTTGGGTCGTTTTCGATTTCATGGTCGGATAAAAGCGGGTTCTTCTTTGTTGGCTGACGAGGCTTTATCTTCAAGTCTTGTTTAATTTTCGGTAAACTCGACTCCTCTGCTACCTCAGTTGGTGCCTCAACTGTTTCTGGCTCTTTAAACTTATTGAAAATGGCGTTGTTGCCGGTTTGAAATCTCAACCCGGTACTAGCACCAAAATTACGGGAAAGCAAGTGTGTCCCACGAGTACGGTACATCTGGTTCCTCAACATGGTGATTTCTCCTTATCTGGTTAATTTACGTCAACATCTTCAATAGAGAAGTTGAGGAAATTTTCTTGGTCACATGACATAAAACGTGATTGAAGACTCTACTGATTATTTTAGAAAACGATTATTTGCTGATTTGCGTATTGTGGCGTAGGATTTCAACGAAGAGAGTTGGAAATTTCGGATAGCTTGCGGGCATCTTTTGGGTTGCTTGTAAACTACGCGTACTTTTGCGTGGTTAAATTTGAAATAGTAGTGAATGTGGGCCTAACTGAAGTTGCCCACTGTCTGGCTGCAAAATGTACACTTGGCCAGGCATTACCCTACTAAAAGCAATAACTAAGTGGTATTTTGAGAGCTTTGGTATATGTGATTGCTCGAATATTCTTTCCATATATAGTTTATTTCAAGCATACGTGAAATCAAAGAAATAGGTATGAATTGTATAACAATTTCGAAATCACTCACTAATGATTATGAGATAGTCGCACAAGGATAACCAAACATCAAAAAACATCAATAAACAGCAAAAATCCCATTGAATATACAACCCTACTCTTCTTTCTTCATCAAGTTACCAGCATGTTGTTGCGGGTTTGTTGCCGAATATCGGCTCACTTAATTGTCCTTCACGTTGTTTGAGTGAAGTCGTCGATTCGAGTCCCGTGGAGGTTGTCAATTTTACACGACCCTGCCATTTTTCAACGCTGAAAAAAATTCCACTTTGTCGTATGAATCGTGGAGGCGACGATGACAAGCTCCATATCTGAGGCATTCAAAAAGTTGGATGTGGGCAATCATGCTGAGACAACTCAGCATGAGCACATTTATTCTGTATCATACGAATACTTGTCGAAGATTAAAAAATTCAACGATTTGAAAGGGTTTCAGAACTGTTTGATTGCACTTATTAATATGGACAAGTATTGCATGGCCGTCGAATTAATTGCCAAGATTCCATCACAGTTCACTGAATCGTTACTTTTGGAGGTGGGATACGTGTACTACAAAGTTGGAAAGTCCGACGAGTTGATCAAGCTATATTCGCAACATGAATCCATTGATAATCCGGGGCTCAAATTGGCCATGAACCATGTTTTGGCACAAAATTACTACAAAATCGGACAGTATCAGAAATCATTAGACTTGTATTTCGAGTTGATTGCAAATAACCAGTATGATAGCATGCTCGATTTGGTGGTGAACGAGAGAGCCGTCATTTCTCAAATCAACTTCAACCAGCATTCTGATGTTTCGTCCCAACATAAGTTGGATGGTGACAATTACGACATGTTGTTGAATGAGTCATTGATCGAATTATCGAGAAAAAACTATTCGTTGAGTTTGTCTCATTTATTGCGAGCAGAAACCATTTGTAATGAGCAAAATTCCACGGTATCGTCCGAAGACTTATTGAATGAGTTGTTGCCTATCAAATTGACGCAAGCATACGTTTACCAAAAGCAGGGCCATTCCGATAAGGCGTTGCAAATCCTTCAACACTATGATTTACAACAAATCAACGATGACATGTTGAAGTTGATCATCAAGAACAATATCTACTCAATCGATCTCCAAACGACCAATCTCAACATGGTTGAACGTGATTTGAAGTATCAGGAAAACTTATCGAAGTTGTCTCAGAAACTTACCAGATTTCAGTATCAAGTAATAACCAAAAATAGCACATTGTTGAAATTTGCTACTGGTAGTTTGAATAAGATCAGAAACTCTTTTGTTAAGCAATACTTGTGTGATTTCCCTGGCGATTTATTTCCATATGTGTATCAAATTTTCTTGAGGTTGGAGATTGACTTTGAAAATTTCAACACCGAATCCGAATTGAAAACGGTTGGAAGAAAGCTATTGAGATTCTTGAAAAAAGATGTCGATGATGCAAGTACTACGTTCAGCAATTACACCTTGGTAGCTTTGATGTTACTTGTGTTTACCACTAATAAAACAAAAGAGTTCAGCCAGTCTTTACTTCTTTTGTCACAACAGGTCAAATCAAATCTACAAGAGGAAAAGGTCAACCCAGCATTGGTAGGCACTTTACTCAACATGTACGAAGAAACCAGAAATGTTGAAACATACAATTTAATGGAGACTTTGTTAAGAAAGTTCATTGACACCAATGACGCTGTTATTTCTAACGATTTGAGTTATTACAATTTCATAAAAACTGTGAGTTTCAGATCGTTGGATTATAGCTGTACATTTGAAGAAACTAATGAAGTATTCAAACGGTTACATAACATCCATCCCGAAGACGAAGTGGTTTCTTCCGTGTTGGATGGTCATTCCGATGCCTTATTACCTGTTGACGATTTGACTCAATCAGCCAAGGACATTGATGAATTGTTGGCCACAGACGTTAACAGTTTGGTTCCAATTGTAACAATCAGAAACCAGGGCAAAGCAAATGTTCGCAGAAAGAACAAGGCGAGATTCGGTAAGAGCAAAGTCATGATTCCAAAAGACGAGTTGGTGTTGGACGAGGAAAGATGGTTACCGTTGAGATTGAGAAGTTATTACAAGCCAACAAGAAAGGATAAGAAGAAGGTTGGTGGTCATCAGGGTGCACTCGAAGTGACGCCAGGTCCGTCGCCAGCAGCATCCACCGCAACTGGTTCCAGTGTTAGCAAGAACAAGAAAAAGAAGAAGGGTAAAAAGTAATGGCATTGTATATACCTTGCATAATACACTAACAACGATCAAGAATACGAGTATTACGCTACTGTAAACGCGAACTTAGGCTACTCGATTCCGTATTACTATTCGAATTTAGGATAAACTTCATTAATAAATGACTAATAGGATGTAAAGAATTAAAATCATGATTGGGCACTGCTGTCTGTGCTGGATTCCGGTAACTCATGTGATGAAACCTGGCAAAAGCATGGGGTATTACGATAGCAAATAGCGTAGTTTTAGCGTAGGGCAAGATGATATGTATTTTTGTCACTTTGAAGTAACACCCTTAAGCACTCACTGAAGTGCTCAAAATGTTGAAGGAGTTCTTCTTTATCAAGTGCAATTTGGCATCGTTTTTGCCTACCGAAAAACTTCTATGATGACGATAAGGTTTGGGGTGGTTTTTGGTGATTTTAATGTTTTTCTTGATCAAGTGCAATTCACAATCGTCAACTTGATCAGGGTCCGCTTTGACCAAGAACTTAGCCTTGCGCGATCTAGGCGGAGTGACATAATTAGGCACGGTTGAGAACTTGTGATGCGACTTGGCCGTGTTGTCAAAGTTGATTGGTTGGTACAACGTCGTCAACTGACATGGTGAGCTTCCAGTGTAAGTGATGTATCCGGGAAATTTGTGGATGTTTAACGGAGCCAAAGGAACTCGTTGTGACGAGCTTGACAGAACCTTTTTTGGTTGCAAGACATTCTCTTGGTCGTTATGAGCAACAGGGGAGTGACGGTCGGTGCTGTCTTGTTTTGTGTTAACCGGGTCTTGCCAAATCTCAAAGTTCAACTTTGAGGTGTTGTTAACTGGTTTAGGAAATTTCTTGACAGGGGACAATCTAGAAGAATTACTTGATTTGAATGGTGACGCGATGTTTGGGTTCTTAGGAGACAATGCGAATCTGTTTGTGGAGGGAGTAGATGACATGTTGCTAGAGTCAGAAGAAGTATCCTTACAAGAAAGAACGGTGTGAATTTTTCCTGGCACAATTCAATAAATCCCCAGTGAAAAAAAAAACACAGACCCTACGACCACTCTAACCAAACAAAACACAATTATAGCCGTTGATTGACGTTATTATTCGTGCAAGGTATATTATTATCCTAACAAAAGGGTAATAACCGCCTAATTTATAAAGTCGCGACTTTCAAATCGACCCCTTCACCTCGAAACGGGAATGGGTGTCGCGGGCAATGCTCCTTCCCGCCCACGTCGACGGTTTCTACACCGTGTTTGTTCGCTGTATGCTTCTGAAACACGACTATATAGGGGCAAGTCTTGGTGGGTTGGTCGGGTGTAGAGTCTTCATTCATGCGTGCTACGTGAGCAACCCTACGCGTCGTGAATTCGTTACACGGTGATGATGACCTAAGGTATACACGATGGGTTGTCCCTTCGTGTCAAGTCAGAGAACGTGTAGCTGGGCAGTATGGTTACGCCAACCGTTTGAATGACTTCACTCTGAATACTAGAATTGAAGCACTACTGTTAATTTGGCTCCCCGTGCTCACCCAGCAACTTTCTACTTAGCAAATAACCTTTTTCTTCAGAGGCTTTATTCCATTTACTTTGCCGGCACACATTGGTTTGCAGGATGCATGGTGGCAGTGTACGAGTTTATTTTTGTCCCTGGCTCAGTATACTTTTCACCTAGTGGAATCTGGAGCCGGCTTTCGGGAATGACCCAAATTTGGCAAGCGAAGAAGGGGCATTTTACTGCCGACCTATACTTTCCTACCACACATCAAAATGTGGTCGGTATGTTATCCCCTTTAACTTGAATCTTACCGGATCAATTGATATGACGTCACCAGTATGCTTCTCCTTTCATCATTCAAGTACACTGATAAATTGAGCTATTCTCGTAGCGTATTTCGTTCTCGTTGTTGACCCCATTCTTGTGGTACATTTCCTACTTGTAGTGTATTTGATCTTTCGTGTCGGTTGACCAGCTTTGTCTTTGTGATGAAGCTACATGTTTGTAAATTTTTTTTCATTTGCATAATTACTCAAAAAATTGCAACTTCATGCAACTTCGGAAGAAGTTTCTTAACCTTCCAAATTGTTGTAATACCAATGAACCAACCATGAAGTGTCAATGACCTCAATTACTTGCACGAATCACGCAACTTTTTCTGCTCGATCATTAGCAAATATCCGACTGCGTCTTTACGTCGATAACTTTATCTCGAAATCTGGGGAAGTCTCCATAGGGGGTTAACCTACCCCCTAATTTGAAATCTTATCATCCGTGAAGTCAAAGTTGGTACTGGAAATTACTGGATATCGGATTCATGTATTATGATATCTATATTTGGTTGAGCTCTTTACTAGGTTGTGAATCGAATGTGCCAATTGCCCGACCGGGGGTATTGACGGCAGATTTGTGGGTGCAAGAATCTCCTTAATTGCCTCTGTAGAATTTTGGTTGAATGAATGGCAACTTGGCAACTTGACCATCTCTCAACTTACCTCTGATTTCAATCTTGATTGGAGATCCAATTTTGACTGTCTTATCGATGTATGCTTGAGCAATATTACCACCTAAAGTAGGGGATGGAGAACCTGAAGTGATAATACCAACTTCTTTACCTTCGGTGCTGAATATTTTGTTACCATCTCTTGGAGATGGTCCCTTCGATGTGACCCCGATTCTTCTTTGGGCAAAGTTTTTGGTTTTGATTTGATCTAAGATCTTGGATGCCCCGTTGAACTTGGCAGAATCACCTTCTCGTCTAGTTTTTGGCACCAACCAGGTCAATCCAGCTTCAACTGGAGTTGTTTGTTCGTTCAATTCATGCCCGTAAAGACACATACCAGCCTCTAATCTCAATGAGTCTCTGGCAGCTAAACCAATTGGCTTCACCAAGTCAGGGTAATCAGCAATCATCGAGTTGAAAAAAGCCAATGATTCTGGAGCTTTTGGAATCGATAATTCAAACCCGTCTTCACCAGTGTAACCGGATCTAGCAATGTGGACATCGTCAATGCCGTTAACATTAGCAAACACCGAGGATCCAAAGTACAATTTTGACAAATCTTCGTTGGTGAATTTTTGCAAAAGCTCATGAGCCTTTGGACCTTGGATAGCTAAAAGAGTAGATTCAAATGGCTTGTGCGATAATTCGTTGAATTTGGTGGCTTCCTCACCCAAGAATTTCAAATCCTTTGCTCTACAACCGGCATTGGTTACCATGTAAAACTCGTTATCGCCATGTTTGGTAATGATACAGTCATCAATAACACCACCTTTTTCATTCAACAACACAGACAAACTCGAAGTAAATGGCTTGAGTTCAGAAGTGTCTAATGGAGTCACTTTTTGTAAAAATTTACCGGCATCTTTACCACTGACACGATGTTGCAACATGTGACTGACATCGAATAGCCCGACTTTTTCCCTTGTCCAGTTGTGACTTTCGATATGGGTTTGGCCCTTGTACAACACTGGCATTTCAAATCCAGCATAGTCAACCATTTTCCCCCCTAACTGGATATGTGCATCGTACAAAGGAGTTCTGATCAAAGAACCTCCTTGAGAGTACAATCTTCTGGATACTCTTAACATGTTTGATAAAATTTTAAGCGATGGCCCAATTTTTCCTGCCAATTCGGTGAATACCTTTGCAATTTATACTTGGATGAGTTACATTCTAAAGTTGACTCTGAAGTTTTGGTCGATACCTCCTGTACATCTGACTCGCATCTGACTGGATTGTCCCGGGTCAAAATGGAAAACTGGCGCTACCACCTAAGACAGCTCTGGCTCTGGCCAGAGGGAAACTCGATCATATTCAAACGACGTCTGGATAACACAGTATGATACAATTGAAGCTATGACTGACCAAACAGCAATAGTTGAGACTAGGCATCGGCCGAGAACGTGCCACTTATTAAGTACCGGGCTGCAAATAAGATGATGTGGGTTCCATGGACGAAACCGTAATCCGTAGTAAGCGTAGAGCGCTATCATTACGAGCCATAAGGGTGGAAATAAGCATCCATATAATAGTAACAGACGTACTGTATGATAATGCCGTTTGGCAAACGAACACTTGTCGCACTCACATTCTGTTTGCGGCTCTAGTTCGTCAAACAGAGACAATTGGTATTCTCTAAGGGATATTGGGACTCTCATTCGGTGATAAAGAAGCAATGTTCTCGCATTATTGTTCCTTTTCTTTTGTGTGTGACGCCTTTATACTTGTTCCTCTGGCATAAGAGGGCACTGTTTCATCATATTTCTGGTTTGGGCTGCAACAATGGCTGCAAAAATTATTTTGGAGGCATGAAGCGCTTCTAACTTGTTTTGGGGCTATCTCGTTGGAGACATCGGGAACACTCAACGTTGTTTTCTTAGTGTATTTGACAATATCTAATCCAGTGACTTCATTGTCGGTTTAGGTTATTTGGCTTCATCTAGTCCTAAGACTTTTTTGTTCGTCTCTAACTCATTAACCTGGTTCTTGATATATCAACATCTACATATTTTTGATATACAAGAACAGTATATATCTATCTGCTTTCCTGTGTCTATCTATCTTCTTATCATTAATTCTGTACTGCAACCGAGAGTTGCTTTAGAGATTCTGCAATTGTTCGTCTATGTCTTGTCATGTAATTTGCAACACTCTTATGCCTCCACCTCCAAACCAATATTAATGTGCCTTAGGAACCATTAGTTTTAGCTAGCAAGCAATGCCATAGGCTGTTTCACCACACGATCAAGGCAACTGGTTGTATTTACGTATCTTGAGCTTATGACGAATGAAAAATACTACTGTGCAGAAACAAACCACATGAGCTAACACCTTCGCCCAGAAATCTCTTCCAATAGCCGAATACCATTCAAGTGGCCATGTTTTATTTGGTTCACAAAATTACTGTATTTTGTTTGCTAAGAATGTTTCTTGCAACATATTATCATTTTAGCCGCGCAGCAAAAATCCACAGTCAATAGTCTAACAAATGAGCAATGTCATCCTTTGACATAGGCAGCTTGGTTTCGCTGTTGCAATCGTCAAAGATCAAACAACGAAATGACGCCTTAGCCCAATTGGAATCGTTAGTTCAGTCTCCTCTCAATTTGTCACCGAGGCTGTTTAGAGTTGTGGTTTTTTCAATATTTGATCTAATCACCATAGAATCAAAAATCTACAAAACTAAAAATTCAATTGCAACCGAAAACAGATTGATTGCGGCATCGTCATCTGTGAAGCTTATTGTGGAGAAATCACTTGACTCCCTCAACTTGAAATCAAAACTTTTGATAGATATCATAAGATCCATCATTGGATTATCGTTTGTGGACAATGAGATTTTGATACCGTGTTCAGTGGATTTCATTTTCACTATCGATACTATCTTGAAATTGGGATACGTCAAGGACCACTTGAGTCACTCAGACTACACCGTTTTTGCAAATTTTTTTTATAAAGTTCTCACAATGTGCATCGAATCTTTAAAACATGAAAAGTTGCTAGCAGGCGCATTCAGTGCATTACACAACTTGTTCCAATGTGATCAACTAATGTCCACTAATTACTTACTGCTATACCAAGTGTATATGCCTATACTACCCATCCTTCAAAAAACATGTCTGCACTATTTGAGGGACAATATTGTTGTTCTCATATGTTTCAGGATAATCAACAAGTTGATCATCGTTTTATCGACAGAGGATATCGTGTATGTTAACGGTCTAATTCATGTGGGAATTGACATAATGCTTGCGTTACATTCTACCAACTTGAGTAGGCTATTTGACCAGTTTTTGGTTTTCATCAACTTGAAACCAGTTCACGATTTTTTGAGCTTATCCAATTCGCGAGTAACAAAAGCGCTTGAGGAAGATCACTCACAATCTACGAATGATCTAGATAGCCATCGTTTACTTTATAAACTTTCTTCTTTATTGCAAAATTTCATACCGAGATTGAACACTTCAGAGTTTGAACTCAAAGTGAATGATATTAACTTGATAGAATACAACACCAAGTCATCATGGTTCAAGTTGAAATCCCTTGCTTTTGCATCGTCAAATCACAAAGCGTGGCTACTCTACTTGGGTCTATCGAAAACATTGTCGTCGTATTTTGAATTGAAAGAAACCTTAAAATTATTTCGAAATAGTGCTCACGAATTTGATTCATCATCTAGCATTCTTACCAAAAGGCAAAAGTTGGGAATAGTCGGGGATTCGCTAAATAATGCAAATTCCGTTCTAGACTTTTGTAATCGATTGATCTGTGAAAATACGGACCCAAAAACACAAAAGTTAGGGTTGAAAATTTTGGTGTTTTATTTACAATGGTATTCAGTATCTCCAGGAGAGCCTACTATGGACCATTCGAACGAAGAAATTTTTGAAGATATGTCTAGTGTTCAAGACACCCTCAACTTTTCATTCACGTCATATGACTATGTCCCAGATGACAAAAGTTTCTTGGTGAGGAATGTGTTGGCAACGTTTGAAAACCCAGAATTGACAAGTTGGACCATGTTGGCCAGTGAGTCTTTACTTATTGATAACCTTGTGTTCCCCAAATATATACAGCATAAATCGCTCTACCAATTGTTAAGAATTTCGCTACTGAATTTGAAAAGCTCGTTATTGTGCCTGTTATCTTGCAAGATTGCTCGCTTGGTGTTCACTATAATTGAACACTACTCACTTTATCACCTTCTTGATAAACCAATGATTACACAATTTCAAAATCTAGTGGACCTTTCTGATATAAATGGACCTTGTGAAATCAATAACCAGAGTATCTTTCTCTGGTATTGCTTGAATGGAGTGATACAAAAAAAGAATATCAAGATCACACAAACTGTTATTGCTGAAAAAATACAAGAATGGTTGTTGATCAAACTACAACGAGGTATTTTGCCGTTTCGGTTTTGCTCAAAATTGCCTGAATTTATTGCTTGGTTATGTGGTGTTCAACTTAATTCCTCCTATTTTCAAGAAACTTTGCAGGAATCGCCAAAGAATTTGATCAGTGAACCATTTGATCTTTTTGAAGAGCATTTTATGCTAGAATCATTTATTGTACATGATCACCCTTCTGCCACTCCTGACTTAAACTTAGAAATTTGCATACACAATTTGGCCAGTAATGACAGCTCGGAGGCATTCTTGTTCACAACTATCAATTTATTTTCCAAAATATCATTTTTGGACAATTCCCCAATCATTGATGAGATTCAGGCAAATATAATGCTAGTTTCACTATCGCAATATATCAAGTCTCATAGCAAATTTTTTCACTTTTCAAATTCGATGGAACAACAGGCATCATACTACTTTGAGTCTTTAAATAACGCAGCTTTTCTGATGCATGAGAAGCTAGAAATACTTTCCATCTTTAACTTGATATACCCTACCCTACAAGAAGAAGCAAAATTGATAATCTTGAGTCGCTTACCTTTGAAGTCATTTTCCGGTGATTTACTCAGGCAATTTCAGATACAACCTCAAGAAACAGACAACCAAGCGTCGAGTATATTCAGCGATGAGGATAAACCCAACTCGTTGGAGAAGGCGACGGAAGGTGACGTCATAAATTGGATTTCTCTCAAGTATTCAACAGAACCACAAGTTAAAACGTTGGAAAGCATGATTACCTTCAACTCAATGACTCAAATCATACAAACATTGGTGCCCAATCTAGAAAGAGTTGACTTGAGTAAAGCGGTCAAATCTGTTGCATATGTAGCAAGCAAGTTGGATGGAGTCGATTTAACTTTGGTGCCTACAAATGTTTTGAATCAATTGGTTCGTTTTATTGGTACGAATATTTTGGTAAACCACAAATTTGAGAGGTCTGAGATAGTATTTATTTCAGTTTGCAGATTTTTGAAAGCTTTACTTCCAATATTTCCAGTTTGCGAAGATGTGGGTCTCAAGAAGGATTGCTATGATATGTGTACATGGTTGGTGGAATGTGATCAGCAAATGGTAATTACAAGTGAATTAGCAAGCATAGAGACTTGCAAGTTTATTCAAAATTTTATGTCCTTCAACGACGAGAGTATCATAAGCAATGACAAACTAGAGCCATTAGTTTTAGACAATGTTAAATTATCCAGTAACTATGGTAGGTTGGCCATAGCTCATGAAATCACCACTTTTTTTCTTCAACTACAGAGGCATAAACAAACGGAGTTTTATTCGAATTTACTAAGTATCGTCCCGTCGCCAAAAGAATCTGTGGAAGCAAGCGCATCTTTTTCGTATTTTTTTACTATAATTAGTGAAAGCTCCCCACATATACTACAGTTGGCTTTGTTCAACATGCTCGAATATTCCAAGTATTCCAACTTTACAAGCTATTTGAAACCAGCATTGGATAATATTTGTAAAAAGTTGAAGATAGAGAGCAGGCAGAAATTGTTCAAAGGATTAAAGGTCACTCTCTTGAAATGGTGGTGGGAAAATGACAGCCTGATGATGTTTCCATTTGAGCTTTTTGAGTATCCCGATACGAAAGCATTTTATCGCCAGAACTGTCGTGAGTTGGTAGCTATTTTGATGTCCCTGTCCAACAATCACCGGAATACGAACGGTTTGGTCAAAGAACTAGCTGAGTCGAAACAAATCGATGTTAGAAGTGTTTGTAGTGACAGTTTATCGTTGGCAATTCCACTTGCGTTTGCTCATCGTGGTATTAAGAGTGACATATTTACAGACTTGGTTCTTTACTTGGGTACTACTTACAAGCAAGACTTACAAGAAAAGCTTTTACTTGTGGTGTTAGACATCATCCAGTTGACGG
Source organism: Suzukiozyma manassasensis (assembly GCA_030569175.1). Taxonomy (NCBI): domain Eukaryota; kingdom Fungi; phylum Ascomycota; class Pichiomycetes; order Serinales; family Debaryomycetaceae; genus Suzukiozyma; species Suzukiozyma manassasensis. Next base: position 637,702 of record JAJMKC010000006.1, on the reverse strand, counting down.
ACATGTCTAGGGATGATGTGGCAAGAGAATTATTCAAGAGTGATTCTGTTGCACGACAGCTATTTCCAGCAAGAGTTTCGGATTCACAGGACATTTCTGCTCATTTGACAATCTCACCAGGGACGTGTAAGGAGTTGTTGACCAAACTAGTGAAGAAATACTCCGTCACTGAAAACTTTTGGTCATTAGATACTCTTTATTTTTTGTTAAGAAGATTGCTTCTTCGGGTGCAAGAGGGAACGACATTTGGTCAACGAGCGTTGTATGTGAAACAACTCAAAATGACCTTAGTCTTAGGTTCTGAATTTGTCAACAATAGTCAAATCATGAAGTTACTCATTCACAGCTTATGCCCAATATTCCATTATTCTGATATAAAAGAGGATGTCCAACTTATCTTCTCCGTTTTGGAAATTGACAAGTTTCTGGAGTTTTCGTTGGAAAGTTCGTTTCCCATGGTATTCGAAATGTTGACTGCAATTCTGACAGCTACAGATGCAACGCAAAGTAATATCGTACTTAACAAACTTGCACTTTATCTTGAAAAGGTGGAATCCACGAGTACGATTTATCCGATTTTTCTGACATTAATAGCAAAACAACGAGGATTACCATATTCATGTACGTTAGCACAAATTGAATGCTTTCTTCAGGATGATAAGTTGATGAATAATTGGGTGTCGAATAAGAATACCAAAGCTGCATTGAGTGTGGTATCAAACATATTACCCAACGTCACAGAATCTGGATCTACACCTCCTAATGTAAATGTTGTCAAGCTTTTGTTGAATGTCGGAAGCTTCGAGAATTATTCTAAAGGTTTCCAGTTATGGGCCTCCAAGTACATTGCCAAGTTTTATCTCAGTGGAGAGGTATTCTCTGAAAATTATGATATCACTTCATTCAAAGAAGTAGAAGGAATAAATCCTGATCACTTTAAGGTTAGAATTCAAAGTATGGATTACTGTTTAGGTGTAATGTTGCAATACTGCGAAGAAGAGCATTTTACAGCAAGTTCAATAGCTGAATCCATCATCGGGGTCCTTATCCATGACTATAATGCATCACCATCCGAGATATCAAAGTATATAAACTTTGACGACAATCATGAAAAGTTTAAAAAGTATGTTGTTCCCATTAACTTAAAGACATGTCTACTGTTGAACGAAGTAGGAAGCTTGGAATGCTTCAACACATTTGACAAATTCCTGGACAATTTCAATGAGCTCATTTCGAACAATTCCTTCGAACTGTGGACCACATCGTTATTCCTAGCCCTCATAAACAAGGTTTTTTTCACCACAAAAGTTGCAACATTGTTTTCGATCTTTGCTATCAAGGTTCCGTCTTACGCTTGTAAAGTTATTCCATGGTTTATTCCATATTTTGTTTATATTCTGAAAGGAAAGTTCAACATTGCTATCGGTGAGTTGATTTCAAATATGTTGAATGTTGAACAAAAAGACAGGGATTTTATTGAGCTTTTGACAAAAATAATTCTACTCATAAGAATAGGGGAGAAGAAGGGAATTGCGCATTTTGATAACTTGATGAAGTCTATTGATTTAAGAAAAGTGGTCGAAGTAGTTTCCGTCAAGAAGCTTTCTAAGACGGCTCTTTTACTTTTTGAAGAAATTCATAGTGATGATCATTCGTCGTTAAATTGGCAACTGGAAAGAAAAGTGTTGTCTGTGATATATGACTCTATTGATGACGACGATATCATTCATGGTATACCAGAAAGGGCAACTGTCGAGTATGCAATTTCAATGATGAATAGTGGTATCGACAATTTTATCCAGTTGAAGTTTAGTAGCGCCCTTTTTGATACCCAAATTTCGTTAGATTCAGCTCGAGATGATACTCACATTTTACGATCGCTTTCGAGTAATGGCTTGAACGGTATATCAAGACTTTTGGGACAAACCTTGGGGGGCACGTCAGATAGCAATACCTTTGAGTGGGCGTGGAAATTAAACAGATGGGATATTCCAATTCCCCAGGAATGTAATTCTGAGCATCATATTATTTATAAAGTTTTGAAGCAAGTCCACGATTTTCCCACCAAAAGTACTGAAGTGTTAGAGGATTCAATAATGTCAACATTTTGTTCTCAAGTACAATCCTCACTGGATATCTCGAGCTGCAAGGAGCAATCAGATAACTTGACAAGATGGTTCAAATCGTTGTCAATACTTCACAGTGTAGGAGAGGTATTGTCCTATAATGACTCGACCTTTTCTCTTCTGCTAAATGAATTTGCAAGTAGTACCGCATGGATCGAAAGGTCGGATCTCTTGAACTCTGGTAGCATAATGCAAGCAAGGCAAGTCATGTTTCAAATCTTATCTGAATTTCCCAGGGATAAGTGCAAATTAAGTGATGAGAATATTTGGTTAGGAGCATTACATGAAATAATGAGGTACAATACAACTTGTCACAACTCCAATCAGCTGCAAGGAGTGATTAGTTCATCGATGCTATTGACCGAGATTTGCAAACAGAAGTTTATTTCAAACGAAAGAATTACCAAGGAGGTTGACAAGCTTTCTCAATATCAAGTTGCTAGTAGCATCTGGTCACAAGGGGTTTCGGATTTGCCTGTTGTGATGTTGAAAGATCTTGCAATCAAAGGGGGAGTTTGTTTGCCCGTTGAAAATCTATCGGTGGATGCAACTTTGATAAATGCAACTCTTGTTGGGTGGATTGCAAACTCAAGACAGGATTTAGCTTCGAACATTATGGAAAAGTATGTTCTTCCCACGGCCGATACAACAGATGGCTTGAAAAATCTAAAACGATCAGCAAAAGTGTATCATTTGTTGGCAAATTTTTGTGAAAAGCAATACAAGAGTAAAAGCTTGAGTGAAGACATTGATAAGCTTGAGAAAAGGGTCAACAGCAAAAAAAATGAAATTGATGATCTCAAATTACACTACGGAAAAACATCAGTAACGGCAGAAGAAAAGAAGCATGTTCAAAAATTCTACTCAAAGCTTAAAGCACAGTATAACTCCGAGGTTCTTGACTTACAATCGTCAAAAGAGAATAAAGAGATTTTTTCGAAAAAGGCAGTTGAGTTTTACTTGAAAGCGATTTCAGTTTCTGAAGATGATGATGAAGAGGAAGACGTGGACAAATTCTTTGCACTTTGGTTGGAGCTTTCAGCAAACAACGACTTAAATATGAAGCTTAAGAGCATGATATTAGATCTACCAAGTTATAAGTTAATTAGTTGGAGCACCCAATTAATTTCCAGGTTGGCAGGAGAGCAATCAGCGTTTCAAGATATCTTGCAAAAGCTAATAGTTAAGATGTGCACCGACCACCCATTTCATACATTATATCAACTTCTATCGTTGAAATTTCACAAAGACTATGGTGAAATAACCTCTGATGAGTACAAAATCTCCAAATATGATGCAGCAAACAAGTTGTGGATGATGTTGTTAAATGGAGCCAATGCCAGAACTGAAAATTTGTTAGTTCCGGTGGAACGGTTTTGCCATGAAGCTTACAAACTCTCTGAGCACAAGGTACCGAGAGGGAAGTCTATTCAATTGAGTCGATTGAATGTAGCACATTTCTGGCTAGAGGATCTACCAGCAATTCCCCCACCGACAATGACAATTGGAGTTGACAGATCAACAAATTACAAAAACGTTGTAGTCATGACACAAGTGGAGAGCAAAGTAACGATTGCAACATCGGGATTGAGTTTGCCCAAAATTCTTACATTTCATTTATCAAACGGCAAGGAACACAGGATGCTAGTAAAATATGGAGCGGATGATTTGAGACAAGATTCCATTATGGAACAAGTGTTTGAAAAAGTTAACCAAATGTTGAAGAAAAACAAAGAAACCAGAAAACGAAATCTTCGCATTAGAACATACAAAGCCATACCCATGAGTCCAAAGTCGGGTATGATTGAGTTTGTTGCGAATTCGATCAGTTTCATTGATGTTATCAAACCATATCATTCACGACAAGACTCAATGACACTAGAGAAGGCGAGACAGATGATGCGTGATTGTCAATCTGGAGAAAAGCACCAGCGGTATCAAGTTTACGATGAGATAACGGCAAAAATACACCCGGTTTTGCGATACTTTTATTTTGACAACTTTTTGACCCCAGATAGTTGGTTCGACAGTAGAATTGCCTATACCCACGGTATAGCTACTACGTCGATAGTTGGACATATTTTAGGACTTGGAGATAGACATTGCAACAATATCCTTCTAGATAAAGAGACGGGTGAGCCAATTCACATTGACTTGGGAGTTGCGTTCGATCAAGGAAAGAGGCTACCGATTCCCGAAACGGTGCCATTCCGGTTAACACGAGACATAGTTGATGGATTTGGAGTCAATGGGACCAATGGGATTTTCACCAAGAGCTGTCAGCGTACGCTCGAAGTTTTGAGAAGAAACAGTGACCACATCTTATCCATTCTTGATGTACTTCGATGGGATCCATTATATTCATGGACGATATCAACCATGAGAAAGAGACGATTACAAGATGAGACGGGGGGATTAGGCAACATAGTAGAGGATGGGTCGGAGGCAGGAAGAGCCGTTGTAACGGTATCAGACAAATTGAATGCTGGAGGACTCAGTGTCGAGGCTTCAGTTACGGAGTTAATTCAAGAGGCCACAAACCCCCACAATTTGGCATTGATCTACCTTGGATGGTGCCCATTCTTCTGAGTTTTGCCATTCTGTAAATATGTTTTTTTGCAAGTAATTTAGTACATAGAAGTACGCCAGGAGAACCATGAAAGATTTCGTTTTGTTGTAATTAAGACGACTGCCGAAGTCATGTAGAACTGTGCATATATTTTATTTCATGGTACTGCGAAAAAAACCATTATCTCTTGGCTGCTAAAACTAAAGGGAGGGTAGTTTTACAATTCAATTCTTCACAATTACCAAGTAGATGTGGTATCTTTGTGCAATAAATGGCAGAATCACAGGTAAAGAACACCGGAAAGAAGCTTGATGGTAATATTTTGGGGCCAATACCACTTTTGGTGGAGGATAGTCATCACGCTATTATCAGCAACCACTGGCTATATCTTCACACAAGTAAATCCAGCGAAATCCCCAGCATAGAGCCAGGTATTGTGAACATTCTTGTTGGTGCTGTTTACGAATTGGGGGGGTTCCATGGGACAATTACTCCAGAAATAGGTGAAAACATGTTTCGAAAGCTACCTGATTTGAAAATAGAAAATTGGTACGATATCGTCACGAATCTATTTCCAATTGATGACATTAATGACGCAGAGTTAACAGAGTTGGACTTTCGTATTGCCAACAAATACCAATTATCTGGTAGAATATTGGTTGAAAAGGACTCCCAGGGTGACTACGTGGATGTTGTATTGACCATATCAATCAAGACAAAGGACACCATTCCCATAACAATTGGCTCGTTGGATTTACAACCAGTAGACTTTAAAGAAGAACCCGAGTTAAACCAAGGGGATTTGTTTGATTGGCTACAGCTAGCCACCTTGCAAAACAACTCCATGGTGTCAACGATACGGCAAATGCAGAAGAAGGTAGAATCTTTGGAGTTGATGATTTACAACTTGAAAAAGTCGATCGAGACATCAAAATTAGACTACGAACTTATTATAAATGATTTAGAAACAAAGTTCTACCAGGTCTTGAATTCAAAAAAGGATTACATATGGCGATTGCTCAATGAAAATGGTTCGGGGTTGGGTTCTAGTGACCACATACCTGGGCTCAATTCGCATTTACTGACTGTCCAAAACAAGCTCAATATTATCGATGAGTCTGTGATTAAAGATGAGTTAGATCCCAAGTTTCTTAAGGTTAGAAAGCTGACAATTGAGAAAGAAAGTGCAAAACGCAGAAGAACTTCCCAAAAGAGAACCACTGATGTATCGAGTCAAAATGTAACTGATGAGGATAGGCCTACTTCTGTAAAGCAAGAAGAAGCTGAATTGATAAATGGTTCACCCCAATTGAAAGACGACAGCTCGCTTGGTTCCAATCATTTCAGGTTTACCCGTTCGCTCAGATCAACAAACAAGGAGATGAGTGGTGATGAAGACCATAAAGAGAGTAATAAGGTGAATGATAAAGAAGATGACAACGAAGAACTGGTGAGCTTGCAAGATGAAGGTTCAGATCAGGATGACGAAGAATATTCTGATGAAGAAGATGACGACAGAAACCGTACAGAGAGAGCCTCATCAAGTTCCGAAAGCGCTAGTATCGCCAACCCAATAGTTAAACTAGAGGACAGTCTTGACCTTCCTCACAAAATCACGATGTCCTCAGATGAAATTGTTGAAGATAGTTTACCTGTGAGAGAAATGAAACAAGTTGAAAGCCCACCCCAAGAAACAGACTACGAGAGCGATGGAAGCAGTGATGGCACCGGTGCGGACGTTGGTAATGCAAACCAGAACGAGGCGCGAAATGCATTCGGACTTGGGTCATTGACCGAAAGCAAAATCAAGTTGGAGGATGATGCCTCTCTTCCACCGCAAGCAGAAATTCAAACTGAATATGAAGACTCAGACAACTAATATGATTTCTACGACCTAAAATCAGAAAACATGCAAACGTACGTTCGATCAACCTCCTATCGTTTCAAAACGGTTTTTATTTTAAGCCTCTCGGTGTATGAGATGCCCTTGATCTGTACAAGTCCTCAAAAAGTTAAGTGAGGCAATGGTTGTTTGGAACACGAGAACAAAACAAACGTAGAAAGTCAAACATGGCTTTTGCTCCTAATGCTCTTTCTCTACTAGTCCATCAATCTCAACATGATTCCCAAATGTGTAATACGGCGTCACAAGTTTGCTTTACGAAAATGGGTTTGCCATACTGAATTGGCACTATCAAATTTGGTGATGCGCAGAGAAGCAAAAAAACTCTTCAAAAAAATTGGAAATTTTTCAGATTAATTTTATTTGATTTTCTTTGAAGATTTGAAAGGTACAGCCAATCTCCGACATTATATCCGGAGACTAGTATTGTTCATAGTCGATACCTAATTATTGTCACTTATTTGTTTAAGTGATTTATTTGAAAAAGATTTTTTAGGTATCTTTTACTTTCAGTTCAACTGGCTTTTTTATTTCATTCTTTATCAACAAATTTTCAATATGAGCTACTATGATCCATATCAAGGTTTGCCTCAGCAATATATTTCGCAACCATATTACCAATATTACCAAGATCAAGACATGATGGATCAAGGATCAGTTCGTAATGATCAATATGAAAAGTATCCCCAATACCAGCAAGATCCTAACAACTACCCTTCTGGTAATTTCGATTCAAACCTAAGTTCAAATCCTGGCTCGGAATTCTACCACGATGAGTCGATGTACAATTCAAAAAACTTGAACTCGTTGATAAACCCTATTCAGCAACAACAACAATTCGCTATCAACCAGCAGGGATCTGCATTACCTCCTCCTTCATCCCAACCGCAACCAGACATGTTGTATGGATCCCAGGGGTCAACTGGGCAAGGCTCTGTTGCGCCTTCGAGAACAGTTTATTTGGGAAATATTCCCTCGGATATCCAACCAAACGAATTATTGGATTACGTCAGATCTGGGATTTTGGAATCGGTAAAGATTTTACCTTCGAAAAATTGTGCATTCATTTCCTTCATTGATCACCAATCTGCGTTATTGTTTCATTCCGATTGCATTTTGAAGAAATTGTCCATCAAAGGTCATGATATAAGAATTGGCTGGGGTAAAAATACGGCAATTTTGCCTGCAGTTATGGAGTCGATTCAACGTGATGGAGCCACCAGAAATGTCTACTTGGGTAACTTGAACAACCCGGTTACAGGAGAAACAATCACGGAAGACGAGTTGAGAGCTGATTTATCCTCTTATGGAGTGATTGATTGCATAAAGATCATTCCTGAGAAGGGAATTGCATTTATTCATTTCTTGTCGATCTTGAGTGCTATAAGATGTGTAGCAAATTTGCCTTTGAAAGAAAAATACTTGGATAAGAAATGCTTTTATGGTAAAGATAGATGTGCATTCATTACAAAAACTCAACAGCATAATGCAGCACAGTACTTGGGTTTAGCGCCAGGAATGGAACACATAGTTACCGCTGCTGACCGTGAATTCATCTCATCGGCTTTAGTTCAACAGTCCGCTGCTGCTGCCCAAATTGCAACTCAAGCTGGAGGGGCAAACAACTTGGGTAATCGTACTGTCTACTTGGGTAATTTGCATCAAGATTCTTCTGTGGAAGAAATCTGTAATGTTGTTAGAGGTGGTTTGTTGCAAAGTATCAGATTCTTGAAAGAAAGACACGTTTGTTTCATCACCTTTATTGATCCTATTGCAGCAGCACAATTTTTTGCCATGTGCCAATTGCATGGTTTAACAATTCACAACAGAAGAATTAAGGTTGGTTGGGGTAAGCATTCTGGACCTTTATCTAATGCATTATCGTTGGCTGTTTCAAATGGTGCATCAAGAAATATTTACATTGGGAATATCACTGATTTTGATTATTACAATCCTGACAAGTTACGAGAGGACTTTTCCAAATTTGGTGACATTGAGCAAATTAACTATTTGGAAAAGAAGAACTGTGCCTTCATTAATTTCGTCAACATTGCAAATGCAATCAAAGCGATTGATGGTATTAAATCATTTCAAGATTATAAGGCTTTGAAAATTAACTTTGGTAAAGATAGATGTGGTAATTTACCAAGACAATTTCAAAGTCAAAACGCTCTCCCTCAACAGAACAACGATTCAGTGCATTCATTTTCTGATAACGAAATATTGAATGACGAACATCAAGTCAACCCAGAACGTTCACAACAACAAGACATTGCATCACCACATCAATCTCGTTCTATCGGGAATGAAATTTAAAGCATTATTCCAGGTTGGTTATACCCGTACCGGATACTTTGACATTTTATTTATTTATTGATTTTGGTACTCCTTTTGGTTCTCCTTACTAATGGTTATCTAGATGATTTTACGTTTGATTTCATCGTTGATATCCTGATTTTCCTCGGGTTCCCTTTTCCTTGTTTTTGCTAAATGGTATAAAGTCGTTGTTATTATGTTAGTTTTTTTCTTGCTTTTGTTGTATTGAATATGTTTACTTGGTCGCACGGTGGTTGAAGTCTGTTGACACTGGAATCAGTTAGCATTTGTTAAACGATTTATTTCATGTTCTACTTGGTGACATGTGGAATAGAGAGTCTAGTTCTATTTACAGAATTTCGATTCTATTCTACTATTTTGATAAATTTTAATTATAATTTTGTTCATAGCACATACTTAATTGACTTTACTCGGCATTAGAATTAGATTGTAGACATGCAAACCAACTTGATACGTTTACCATTAGATATCGTGATTGTGATTGTGCTCATGAATAACACGGTTAGTCAACAAGATGGGACAGCAAAATCCAACTTCTGCTGTGCTCCAGTGATTTGGCATGATCATTGTAATGATTTCTTGAAAGTGGACTTATCTGTAGAAAGTGGCAATATGGTACTCTATTCTGTTAGCCAATTTGAGGAATAATCTTGATTATCAAAACCATAAATAGGAATCCAATCACAAGAAGAGCTGTAACTTTAATAATCCAAAACAATCCGATTTTTCCACCGGTTTTGTTCTCAAGGTATCCTGATAAGTTCTTATCAATCACTTTGAACAAGGATGAGTTCTTTATTATGTTGTCGTTTGTTTCATTCAAAATGCTCAAATCATCGCCTAGTATTTTGTGACTGAAATTTAAAGCTCCATTCTTTAATGTATTTGTCAACTCTGATAAATCCTGTAACAAATCAGATTGTAGATTATCATGGTACTCATTCTTTTCATTATCGTCCAAACTGGTAGCAGTACCACCAGTAAGCAATCTCTTACGCAACAGAGAGATGTCTTCCGCATTTTCCGACACAAATCCCGTTGTTGTGAGAGTGTCATCGCAATCAGAAGGTTCAAGTTGAGGTTCTGATACTTTTGGATCACACTGATTATCGAATTGGACAATCATTTTGTCCACGATAAACAATTTTTCATCAATCAAGTCGGAAAGCAAATAACTCAATTTATGATTTATTGCCTGCAATCGTTTTCCCGAGATATTTGATATTGCCACTCGTGATCTGACCTCGAAGGCATCATTTTTGACGCTATTTAGTTTGAATTTTAAGATGTATGGTGAAGTCGTGATGTATTTGTTGGAGTCGAATTGTAAAAGATTGGGCAACGGAAGCGACTTTACAGTCTCAATATGCCGATCTATTGTGTCCTCCAAAGAGATCATCAATGGTAAGTTACGCAAAAAGTGTGATAAATGTCGATAAACGTAGGTTGGTCAGTTTGAGCATTAAAAAAATCCAGTGGTGTCGCAAATATTGTCAGAGAATGTCGAGTCTCTCGACAATATCATGGACAAAAACGAAACGGTTACTGACTCTGACACAAACATCGTCTAGTCAGTCCACTTGTAACTACAACATAATAAGAGTGAGATCTCCCTTTGCGAAAACTCGCTACAAGATTATACTATGTTTGCCCAACTACTATCAAACAACGATCTACGATTAATATAATAGAATGAATCTATGGGATCGTGGTTAGCGAAAAAGGCACTTTGGTCTAAGGTTGAGTACAAACTACCAGGGTGAGTCCAAATAATTGAGGAAACCCTCTATCAAACTCTTATAAGTCTTCCTCATCCCTATATGACATAGGGAAAGGAAAAATTTTTTGAGACAAAAAATCACCTAAATAGTGAAATGAAAATTATGTACTGCACGAAGACAATTGCTGATATGGGTCTTTTGTAACCAAGAGTGGAAGCGTACTTGAATACGTGAGGAGAACTAAGTAATGATCAATTTCCCTTGGGAAAGCTGAAGAATATTGTAGTTTTTCTGTAATGTGTTTGAAAGTGGCATTGGTTTTTGTTTTGTAATTATTAGAGAATTTGAAAAAATCTTTCAAAAAGTGAAATTGTTGATAATGACACTTAGGGTTAGAATGGAAGAAACACGAGCACACTTCAACATTCAAAAAAAAGAATGCGATTTCTGTGGATCGAACACAGGACCTTCAGATCTTCAGTCTGACGCTCTCCCAACTGAGCTAAAGCCGCAAAGAACCCACGCCGGGAGTCGAACCCGGAATCTTTTGATTAGAAGTCAAACGCGTTAACCATTACGCTACGCAGGCGCCTTATTGGGTTTTTAACAATGTGCAAACATACAAGTGATGTAAAACAGTGATCCTATTTCCTCAACATAATGTAGGATTTTCGGGCCTCAAAAAATTAGGCAAAACAAGTATCAACTTCATAAACAGATACTATTACTTTACATATCCCTTCAAAAGTTAGACTGAACTAAATTGGGCAAGTGTCGAGATAGGCTGACACAAGATCAAGGGTTCATTGATTTCTTGATACGGTTTGAAAAAATTGGAAAGTGATTTTCATTTTGAACTCAACAAATTTGTGTACTCAAAGTATGTGAGTTTTTAGATTTCAAAGAGAGAGACGTATTATGTTTTTGTGGTAGGAGACACCGAAGCGTCCATGGAGTACCCATGGATGAGCAATTACAAAAAGAGTGCTAACAGCCATATCAGTAGAAGGATGGAATTAGTATGACTGAACATTTTAGATCCTCAAAAAGGAATCGATCTAGATTAAACCAAGCAAGTACAACTATGAAGATGGAGTCAGGTGAATCACCCACCAAAAGAAAGGCTAAGTACAGTTTTGAGAAAATGCTGTGGCGATAAACAAGGCAAACTACATTTGTACAATCAGAATACCGGCGCAGCAAATAGTAAAGTACATTTATAAATCCTAATTATCCACCTCTTTGCGGCATTCGAAACACTTTTCTGCCGCATGGTGCTTCGAAAAGTCAAAGAGTTTCTCACGAGTAGAACATTCGTTGAACTGTCATTACTTGGTGCGAACGTGAGGAAAACCACTCTGTTGATTGGTGGATTACGTATTACTAAGTGTGACAATAGCAGAATATGAAGTGGGAAGTGGTAATTGATGTATCGCGCATATTAAGGATTGCAGAATTCACATGAAGCAGACAAAAATTGCTATTACATGCTATATAATCACTACTGACGAGCCAAGAGCCCCCCGAAAAAGGGGAGAGACGTGCTGCGATAATTCTGTCCAGCTTGGTCAAGGAGGGGTCATCGAATTGGTGCAACCATCGTAGGCATACTAACTCAAAACGCCATTCTTTCATATCGTGTTGCACCCATTTGTTTAGAGTGCGCTGTTCAAATCATGCAACCACGTTCATTCCATGCAGCCACGTTCAATAATCAACACTGTTCAATTGCTACCAACTACGCTCCCTCAAGATACCGGAAGAGCGGGCACAACTTTGAAGGTAACACGGAATATCGGCTTGACTGGACCCAAATGCAATATGTCCACACCGTGAATAATTGTTCAGTGCGTTATGTTTAGTGCACTATGTCAAAATTAGCGGCTTCATGTTCATGCAAAACTGACGCTTGCAGAATCAAGTCGCAGCACTGTTTGCACGCACCACAGGCACGCAGAAACTCAATTCTTTGCAGAACTCGGCTCCGGAAAAATTATCGTTGAATCCCTTGTCGATTTTGCCAATTGATTTACCACGCCAAAGATACCCACAAATAATTACAAGTAGTCGGAAATAACCACTAATGGACCGAAATTGCCAGAAATGGGAGACAATGACCGACCGATGCGCATCCGTTTTAGACCAAGTCAAAACATTGTACAACCAAACGGATCACTTCGGTTACCACCACGCCTGGTCACGAGTTAAACGGTTGTACTGCTTAATTACCACTCGTGTTGACACCGGGGTGGTCGGTTGTCGGTGCTACGAGATGTTTACTGCATCCGCCGGTCTAGCCTCTCGTCAGGTACAACCGCACGAAGCAAGCATTCGCGACAGGCTGCAATCCTGTGTAATCTTGAAATGATTCATACACACCACCACTTTCAATTACTTTCTACCACCACCACATAACCCAAAATGACCACGAATTGAACCAAAAAATCTTGAGGAATTTGCTTCACAACCACATCTTCCCTGTCACACAGTACCGTCTACCTGAAACACAATTGCGTTGATTACGTGATAAGCATTTGTATCAGTGGCTAATTTCCATCGCTAAAACACAAAAGCTTCATAAGCAGGACGAAAACGCATTTTCCTGAAAAACATCGGGTTGCGTGCAGTCCGAGAAGATTCCAAACAATATTTTTTAAGAGTCGAATTTTGGCACAACAAAGATATTAATAGGATTAAGCTATTCTGACACAGGATTTTACAAGCTGCTCTTTGGCACCAGTTTGATATATCGATATTGCTGTAGTGGCGCTCGTCCAGTGGTTTACGTTGCAAGTGTGAAGTGGGCCATTTGATCTATAGCGACCAACCTAATTCCGAACTTTGTGCCGTTCCCTTATTTGTTGATCCTTTAAAATTGTGTTTGTTGTGGTAATCAACAAGTTTTTGCTACACGATCGACGCCAGCAACTCCGGATTACTTGGGTGGATTTCTGTGCGAATCCAAACTCGATCTTAAATCCCTACATTGGCTTGTCTGTGTTGACTCTGCCTGCTGTTCGGATCACACGTTTGCGAAAATCAGCTCCAAGTCAAATTTCATACCACAGGTGAATCTACAAAGCTGCCCGCCACTCTGACCGTTGAGGTTTGATTGACTTGACAATTTTTGTATTGTCGACATCCCTTCACTGCTTTGGCAGTTTTTCTGTTCTTTGACACTTTCCACATAAGGAGAGTTTCCTGTTTATTTTGATTTGATTTTTAGTTATTCATGTTGTCATTACTCTTGCTTGGCTCCTTGGTCATGGCTACAACCTACGAGATACCTCAGACAAACCCCGACGATTCATGGAGTACGACGGGTACGTGCTACCCAATGTCTGCTGTGTCTGGACTTACTCTGAAAGGGTCAGATACATCGCAAACTGAATTGCTATGCGAGTCTGAATGTGGCCGTCAGGCAATTGTCGCCTTATTGAACGGGAATATGTGTTACTGTGGTGATACTTATCCTCTTGATTCGCTTGCGGTAGATAGTTCCAACTGTAACGTTCCTTGTAACGGATACGGCCTGAAGGATTGTGGGGGGTCAAAGTACTATCTTGTGTACGAGAACTCTACTCCCGAAACCGCATACACTGCCAGCCCTCTGAGCTCCACCACTTCCACATCGTCATCGTCTTCATCGACGTCATCGACGTCATCAACATCATCCACCTCAAGTACTACTTCGTCGTCAACATCATCCACCTCAAGTACTACTTCGTCGTCAACATCATCATCCAGATCGTCGCTGTCGTCAGGTTCAAAATCATCATCAACACCAAATTCGTCATCCGTGGAGTCGTCGTCACCGTCGTCGTCATCGTCGTCGTCCTCCTCTCTGCTGTCGAGTGAATCGTCGGAATCGTCATCCGAGCAAAGTAGTCATACACCTGAAGTGGTGACCTCCACGGTGACAAGAACCCCCACCAGCTCACATACGGCCTCGCCATCACCAGCCTCGCCATCACCATCGACAACAGCATCTTCCCAAGGGAAAAGTAATGACAGTTCTCACAAATCTGTTTCAGGAAAAACCATTGCTGGCGCAGTTGTAGGTTCCGTTGTTGGAGCTGCATTGATTGCCGGTATCATATTTTTCTTTGTTCGGAGACGATTACGGAAGGATAGCGATAGTGATATCGAAGACGATTTTATTTTGAGTGGACCTGGAAATGAAAAGAATAATTTGAATCCCCCCACCGCACCACCTGAACCCAATCCGTTTTTATTGGCCGGAGGTTACAAGTTTGGGAGCGACCAACAAAGCCAATTTGTAGGTGTTCCGAGCTCGATCTCAGATAACTCTACCTCGTTCGGACACTCACGACAAACAAGTCAATTGTACGGGGGAACAAACTCGTTCAATTCGCATGGAGAAGAGTTTTATTACGATGATGGTGGCCATCTACAAAGACCAACAATGGGAAGTAAGAAACTAAGTGCTGGAAGTTTGCCAGACATCATGGGAGGTACAAGAAGTTTGAAAGTGGTTAACAATTAAGTCAAACAACCTACAGGGTAGGATACACTCATACAATCTGGATATTACTCAATCGTGCATGATTGATACTGTGATATTGTACGATTACGCATAGAAGCTTTGTTTCATATCATCTTGCTTGCATTTAACCACCGTTAGGTTCTTTTCATTCAGTTCGTCATATTGGTACCCCATAGAAGTTGTAATATATTAATACTTTTCAATTCCTGATACACAAGTACCAAATAATGCTTATTTAGTTAATATATCAAGGTATGATATCTCCATTTGTACTTGTACCAAATGTTACGATTTGTTGCCAGTAGATGTTATAACGACATCAATTGCAGCCCGGTTCCTGTGTATGAACTACAAAACTACATCTACACTGGCAAATTTTCTCAGTAGAAACATAAAACTACAACGTCGTTACCTAGCCGTGAATCTTCATGCACTCGGCACTCGCATGTTCGCATGTTGTTGTGCCACATTCGCATATGCCAATGCTTGTGGCTTGACTTCCATGCATATCCCTGTAACCGAAGGTGAATCCCACATAGTAACGAAGGAAGAAAAAAATACATCACGTGAGGTGCATAGAAAGCTAGGGCTACGCCCTAAATTTGATGTGCTTGGACTGTCTGCAGGATGTAAATAATTTTCTAATTGTGCCTACTGTGCGGAATGGGAAAATTTTTCAAAATGATATTAGTTTAATATTAGATTTTGTTTAATCTTCCATAAAGAAGTATAGTAATTAATCATGTCTGGTTCAGGTGCTTCCGGGAACAAGTTCCGTATGTCTGTATGTGTCACCGTTTAGTTTATTGCCATGGTGGGAACGCAATATCGAGCACTCAATCGAGTCTTTTAAATCATCGAATCGTGAACTTTTGAAGAGAAATCGTTAGGTGAAGAGAAATCACCAGCTTTAGTAAAGGAAATTACATTATTGTGTTGAAGCCAAAGTGCACAGCATCAAAATTATACTACCCCATTCGTAATCTGCATCATTTCAGTACTGCTCCAAACAGAAAATTCCATCGTGAAAGTATCGATAATTGCCCCACCAAGATGTATTAGAAGTGTGTTACTAACCTTTTTAGTTAGCTTTACCAACTGGTGCAGTTATGAACTGTGCTGATAACTCCGGTGCTAGAAACTTGTACGTCATTGCCGTCAAAGGTTTCGGTGCTAGATTAAATAGATTACCAGCTGCCTCTGCTGGTGATATGGTCATGGCCACCGTTAAGAAAGGTAAGCCAGAATTAAGAAAGAAAGTCATGCCAGCTATTGTCATCAGACAATCTAGACCATGGAGAAGAAAGGACGGTGTCTACTTATACTTTGAAGATAATGCCGGTGTTATTGTCAATCCAAAAGGTGAAATGAAAGGTTCTGCCATTACTGGTCCAGTTGCTAAAGAATGTGCTGATTTATGGCCAAGAATTGCTTCCAACTCTGGTGTTGTTGTCTAATCAAATCTCTCTACATAATAAACGGTAATAAATACATTATTTAAGTGTAATCAATCTAGCTGACGAATGTAGGTAGCAAGTAATATGATAATTGTATTTCAAAAAAACACCATTACGTCTTAAGATAAACAATATATAGGTGATAATACTTCGACGGTACTATGAAGAAAGCACCTTATTTTCGATTAGAAATAACAATTGCAACTCAATCGGCAATCGTAATGTTTCCAGCTTCCGCTATGTTTGTGGGTACTTTTTCAATTGAGTTTTCATTTAATTCTTTACCCTTAGCCCCATTCTGTTCATCAACAGTCAAGTTCTCAACTCTGGATTGCAATGTGCTGACTTCATCCCCATTTTCCGTATGGTCTTGGTGGTCTTGGTCATGTTGTTGATGAATTGCTTGAGACTCGTTCGCGGGGTACGGCAAGTATTCTCCAAAGTTCTTTTGTGGTTTCATGCCTGGACTATGCAAAGGCTGTGTTGGTGTTGGATAATGTTGCAAGACAAACGTTGGGCTGGTCGATCGGGGGCCATTTCCAGGAACCAATCCTGGGTTTGGCGACGTGGGGAAGTACTGAGGCTGGATCGATGCCGCATCATTTGCATTTCCATTCACCGGGGTAATCTGGAAATACTGTTGTTGAACAGGATCATAAAACTGTTGTGGTTGTCCTTGATTGATCATGTACGGAACTTGGGGTACGATATATTGCATTTGTTGTTGTTGATGGCCTTGCGTTGGTTGGATTTGAGAAGTCTGCGAAGGCGACTGTGCCAAAACCGGTGGCACATGGGCTTCTTGAGAATGAGGGTGCAAATGTCCCGAAAGAGGGGTGGAAGCAGCATGATTGGCGACTGGATAATACATCTTCTGAGCACTTCCAGCGGTGGAGAGTTGGTCCTTTTGTTTTGCATTTTCGTCAGAAGTATCAATGGGAGTTATTATTGTACCATCGCTGTTAATCATGTTTGTGAGTCGTGGTGAGTGTTTGTTGTTTTGACTAAATGTTGACGACAATCTGTTGGTGGTGTTTTGACTTGTTGGTCTCTTAATTGATGCGGGAGGAGACTTTGACTTTAACGAGTTGCCAGATAACACTGACGATGCCGTACTAAACTTGGTTGGGTGTTTACCATCTCGTTTTTCAATAAATCTTCCTCTGGCAATAGGATTTGGTAATGCCGTCAATACTTTGATATCATTGTACCAGTCAATCATTTCTCTGTAGGTATTTGTTCTAAACACCCAGTTATGGGATCTATGAATCAACCCATTGGATTGTTTCGAGCTCAAAATAAACTTGAACGGTGCCATGGCAGAATCTTTCGAGTGTTCGGAAACAGTACAGCTGTCAAGACTCAATGACATCACAGGAACTTGATCCTTCTTTCTATCAGGAGATTTGAATTCATGGATGTACTCACAAGTCAACACATAATACCCTTGACTGTACGACTTCAAAAACTTGGATCTTCTTTCCAACATTCCTTCTTTGATGGCAAAGTTCAAAATCGAGTCGCTCTTGTCAATGTACAAATCAGACAATTTTCTAACGGGGATGTCCAAATCAATAAACGTGCCTGAGATTTTCGAGTTGATTGATGACGACTTCTTAGGCAAGTTTCTGCTAATGTACGAGTCCCATTCAAAATTGGCTTCTTTCGACAAGAAGCCTGACGAGAAATTGGGAACAAGGTAATTTGGAACACTGGAGTTTTCCTCATTTAACAAGGCCAAAAACATTCCCATATAGTTCTGCACCTCCAACACAATAATTGACTCCAATTTCGACCCGGCATTTTGCAAATTCGAATACGCTTGGTAAAGATAGTTTTCCTCGCTGATTTGGCGTTTCAACTGTCTGTCGAGTCTCAACTTGATCAAATATGGGTCGTCATTCTGAGACGAGCTTTCGTGCAAATGATGCGACGAAGACGTGATGGAGGACGCACTGGACGTGATACTTTCCTTAGCTGCTCTGTTCATGATGGCTTCATACTTTGTCAACAATTGTTTTGTTGTTTGAATCTCGTTGCCAAGATTGGTCTTGAAGTCGTTCTGGAGGTTCTTGATCTCCTTAATCTTCACCACCAAGTCCCGACGTAAATCTTCAAGTTTGGGAATGATCACTCCGTTTATCTCCTTCAAAGTTTTGCTTGATGTCGTGATGTTCATATGGTGGAACCTCGACAATATCATGGGAATGTCCTGGATTGACCCATTACCCGTAGGTAAGAACACCTCGTTGGTCGCGCTATCACCACCTCCGCCGGAAATGTCATGCGGAATCCCCACCACTTGCTGCAATCGTTTCTGCTGACTCACGATTTCTTGTTGCACCGAAGAGTACTCTCTGAAGTACGTCACCAAATCCTTGATAATCGACCGCCAGGCGTTAAATCGATTAGCTAGCTGCTCGGTAGGATAGTCGTCGTTGCCGACAAAGTTGTATGGAAGATTCACCACCAATGGATTCGACGACATTGTGATGCTCTTGTTGTCGTCGTGGGTACTGGTTATGTGGGTGTTTGTTCGTAAAAGTGTTCTTGTTACTATCGACAATCGCTAACTTTCCCACTACAAACGGACTTTTGGTTATCTACAGGAATCATTCGATTTTATTACCGTCACCTTTACAAGGGGCCGTCTAACGTCCCGGTGGGATGGTGGACGGCAGACCGTGGTATTGGTATGTACATGTTGGTGCTACGCATGGTTCTATGACTAAAAGTGCCGACGCTGCGGTAGTAAAATTTGGTGAATGTTGGCTGATTAGGGGAGTTAGGGTTTTTCGGGCTGAGAACGGCTTGCACAGTCATAGCCGCATCGTCCACCCGATGTATTTACTGCTATGTTTTACAGCGCCACTCGAATCAAGCACGAAGGTTTCATTGATTGTGATGTGCGTCTCTTGGCAATTCTGCAGTTAAGGTTGGAGTAACAAGGTGAGTTGTTAAGTAGTCGTTAGGTACCTGCTGGGGTTGTTGTTGTAAGTGTATCCGCATGGGTACCACGGCGTGCGTGATTGAAGAGTGTCAATAGACTGAGTAAAGGGTGGTGGGGTATGTGTTGACCATCTTGCACATTGTAGTAAATAGGGTTACATAGTTGTTCATGCCTGTACGCTCGTTTCTGGCCCAGTGCGACTTTTGGTTGGTGTCATTGAGAGGCCCTGAATTAATTTCTCCACAAAGTAATTGGTTCCATGCACCATGTATGTCACAGTGAGCATCAGCAAAAACCTTAAAGGTGCAATGCAAGTGCAATCGCAACAGTTTCTTGTGCATTTTTTGATATTTCATCGTAACAATATGAGCCATTCTCCTCCGACATCGTCTTCTTCTGCTGCTCTCATTTCATTTTAGGTGTGGAGTTGACAATGCCAAACTTGCGGCAATACTCCTCAGTTTGATTGTTGGGCCAGTACTTCAATTCCACCTCGGTGACCTTACTAGTCGGTGCAACAACTTCAAAGTTTTCTGGGATTGAGAATTTTTCATCGTCCATAGTGTTCAATTGTTGTAATTTCAAATTGATCATGGGCAACAATTCGTTCACGATTCTCAACTGACAGGGGTCTTCAATCACGCTCATCATGTTCATATCCTCGAACTCTTGTTTATGCGATTGCAAGTAATCCTCTACCACTTTGTTGATAGCAATGGCCCGTCTACTATAGTAAAACGTACTTGACTTGTCCGTCAAAGAAACATGGCTAGCATTTTCTGGTTTCACGGCAATATCAATAACCTCAAGAAACTTTCTTTTGGGAAGACACTTGTCTAGAGCAAGGAAATACGTCGAATCGTTTTCTGTTGTCATTCTACGTGGCGCAAGCTTAGGGTTCGATTTGTCTTGAAACAACGCAGACTCCCACTCCACTTTTACCTTTTTCCTTGCTGGTTCTATGTCATCCATATCCAACTCAATTTCGCCGGATTTCTTTGGTTCTGGCGAGTCCATATCAATATCGATTGATTGGTGGTTTTTCTTTTCCTTTGGCTCAGAACTGACTCCATCATTAATGGTTGCAGCGTCTTTACTGTAAGGTTTGCTATACTTTACGTTAGCATCAAACTTCACGTGTAGATGACTAGAAAACCAGTACCGTGGTCTCAAGTAGTGTAGTAAAAACTTGTTCAAGGGGCTCCCCAAGGTGCCGTTTCTGATATCAGTTTTGAAAAAGTGCTTTTTTTTCAACAATTTGCCAAGGTTACCATGCTTTTCGATTTGGGCCGGCCAATCATGGCTCAAGGCAATATCAAGATTGTGGTTCATGGTGAACATTTTCATAAATGTTTTGGGCTTCATGTGGTACACCGAGCGGATGGTGGAGTCGGTGAAGGGCAAGCGCTCGTCTTCAATGTGATTATTAATAAACGAGTATCGATTGAAAATCCCCGATGCACCGCCAATTTGTAATCCCTTGAACCAAACCGACCCAAACTCCCCGAGATAGTATATCTTGGGAGCCACCCACCCTCCGAATTTCAATTCTTGCAAATACGACGAGCATTCGTGGTTTCCCCCGATGAATATTGTCGGCACGGTGGCTTTCCTGGTTCCGTTGTAGTATTCGTGGAAGTCTCCGAGTCGTTTGAATTTGTCGGGGACGTTCATGGTGTCGAGATCAGTTTCATTTCGAATGGCCTGGAAGTCACCACAAATAATGAGAAGTTCGGTATTTTTGGGAAGCTGACTGTAAATCTTGTTCAATTCTCCGTGACAACAACCCTCTATGGCCACTTTGACTGATCGAGAGGCCATTTTCAGTCTAGTATGCTTTTCTCTGTCAAAATATGTATCTGAGCAAAAGAATACATCACCAGTTCAGGTTGGAGAAAAATGTGTGCAAATCGAACTTCTGCGACAAGAAGAAGCAGCACAAAAGGTTTCAAGTGAAAACGCGACTTTGATAGCGTGGCCGCACCTTTTTCATCATCTCATCGAAACATAAAGCATAAGAGTTTCACACATACACACACGACAGACAAACGCATTAAACTAACTCATGGGGCTACACGAAGGTGATTTACACATATATTCCTAATTTCAAGTCTATTGCATCTAACATTTATCAAACAACATGGTTTACACAATCAAAACTTGAAGACGTTTTCCTTGGTGTAGCCTAATTCAGCCAAAGCACCAGTAACTTCACCTTGGTCGGTTGGAGACAACTTGTTACCAGAGATGGCTTGGTACAAACCTGGTGGGCCGCAGACAAAGATCTTGGATTTTGCTGATGGAGCAGGCAAGTTCTGTTTCAAGAAGTCCTTGGAAATGTAACCAGTGAGACCTTCCCATTTGTCAGTGGCTTTGTCAACAAAGTAGTGGATGGTAACTTGATCTTTGTATTTTTTGGCAATGGCATCCAATTCAGGTTTCAAGATGACATCATCTTCAGTTTGAGACCCGTAGAACAAAGAGACCTTAGTCTTGTCATTAGGGTTTTTGGTGATTTCGTGAATCAATTGGTACAATGGAGTGATACCAGAACCACCACCAATCAACGAGATGGAATCAAATTGGTTTGGTTCCCATTTCCATTTGACAACTGGACCTTTGAATGACAAGGTGTCATTGACAGTCAAGTTGTGGATGTGGCTGGACATTTTCCCGGTTTCGTACTTTTTGACGATGAATTCAATGGTACCTTTTTGGTCAACCTCGGACACTGGGGTGTAAGGTCTAATGACGTTGTTACCTTTGGCAGTGACGAACTTGGTCAACAACAAGGAGGCGGTGGTTAAACCGGAAACTTGGTCCTTGGATGGCAATTCGAAAACAAGGTGTTTGGTGTCGTGGGTGATGTCAACGGTTTTGACCAATTTCAAATCAACCCATGAACCGTCCCCAGTGAAGGCTTTAGAAGTTTCATTTTGGATTCTGGAAAAGTTCAAGTAGCTAACAATTCCAACACCAGCGAGAGCAGCAGCTACTGGTAACAACACCTTAGGGGTAGTATACTTGGATAAAGACATGATATTTACAAGAGCAACAGTAAAAGACGTTTTTTGGAAATTTAATTTTCTACATAATGTGCCAATTATATCTTCATTTATTCTCCTGTACGAATAGATTGCGGGTCGAATTAACGACCGAAACAATTATGCTACTGTGGGGCTCTCAGTCGCGTAGCAGTGCACCGACTCTTCTGTCGCGATACCCAGCGCCACCGGGCCAGGGGCGTACGCTTCGGTCCAGATCTTGTTCGGATTGGCCGGATTTCTTCACCCTTGCAACGTTACTGGTGTAGTGGCCCGTGCCCCCAATCAGACACGACGTAATATTGCCTAAAAATGTGGCTACCAATGAGGGTTTACATGTCACTTTGAACGCTGAATTTGTGGCTCAACCTTGCTGAAAACTCTGGATTGAGATGGTATGTCGGTGTCTACCATAGGGTGACATCCACAGTTCTGTCATTGCCAAAGATCTTGCACAATTGTGGCTATGAAGCTCTCTACCACGAGGATGTCCGGGGAAACTGTACATGTCGCATGTAGATCTGCACGTTATTCAATCTTTGCTTTGAGCTTACTCTATCACAGATTTCCGATAACTAATGCATTACTGGGGAAAGAAAGAATTGAACTACACACTCAATGCTGAAGATTACTGAGCAGGGAGGGTTATTTGTGTCTTGCTACTCCAATTTGAATGGAACCACTGAAGAAGCTTACTACCCTGCTGTGTCGCAAAAAAGACTGTGGTAGAAAACGAAGATGCAGGAGGTGTACTTGCCGACTTTTGACCGTTGTTCTACTATGGCCCGTAGCGCAAATGAGAGGGATGTGGGTCCAAATATGCTCACAGCTTAATTGTTGCTTGAAAACGACAAATGCTCAAATAGCAAATTAAAACTAGATTTTTCTGAGCATTTATGTAATCTTGACAGTTTGTGTAAATGGTTATAACTGTCGTGATTTTGGGAAATACTTGCGGAAAGTCTCATCGATTTTACATCAGGCATTATTTATTCATCTCACATAGTAAGTTCGCGATAGTCTCGTAGAAAGAACAATTGACTTATCTGCTCACACTAGTAGTTACCAGTATGTTCTATGACAACAACAGATATATTGGTTCAAAAGTAACGTTGCTTGTGCGGTTCTCTATGTGGACATTGTGTTGTGCTCCAGCCAAGGTAAACCAGTTTATTTTATGTATCTGGTTCATACTTTGTTGCAACTCCTCAATGCTCATCCTTCTACTTTCGTTGCACCTCGTTTCCTGAACAGTTTGCCCCTAAGGATTACTTGAAAGTGCGGTTTTGAACATCACACCACTTTTGTGTCAGTGCTTGTAGCAAGAAATCTGCTGGTTGGCAACCCCCTATCCCACACACTATTTTATATGGTTTGTTCTCACAACTTTGATCTTTTTGTATTTTTCATTCTTCTTAACACTCGTCTTTTCTTCCCTTTCGCATTCTGTACACCCAATTGTAATCGTTTTACGCTGCTTGGTATTCCATCCATCATAATCTTTGCAAAGGTCCTTCCCAAGTTTCCCATTCAGCCATCATTAGTCCATTGCCTCCCTAATCCAATTCATTCCTCATGTTGAAAGGTAAAAGCCACAAAGAATTGCTCAAACTATGCCAATCGTTGGTGCAACCGCTATTGCCCAACTTCTACAAGGGCCAGGCCGGTAAGGTTTGCGTTATCGGAGGATGCCAGGACTACACCGGGGCACCGTACTTTGCTGCCCACGCTAGTGCCTCTGTGGGTTCAGATTTGACCCACATCATTTGCGAAACCAGAGCCGCTACCGTGATCAAGTCGTACTCGCCAGACCTCATGGTGCACCCGTATTTGTACGATATCGAATCAGCCAATTTATCCAAGAAAAACAACCCCAATTCCCTGAAACAATTGTCCAATTCACTCACTAACTCGAATTTCGATGAGTTCATAGATACCCGGGTAATGCCCCAAATCGTCGCGTTGCTCAATAGAATTGATATCGTCGTCATTGGACCAGGTTTCGGCCGTGATGAACTAATGTTAGCATCTTTGGCCAGGATAGTACAAGAGGTCAAGGTGCTTAACAAACCGTTGATCATCGATGCTGATGGCCTCTACCTTGTGTCTATGTACCCAGAATTGGTCAAGAACTACTCGAAAACAATATTGACACCAAATGTCAATGAGTTTAATCGATTGAAACTGAGTTTGAAACTTGACTCGAAAGGTGATGATTTGGTTTCTGATACCGTCATGGTTGCGAAAAACTTGGGATGTACCGTGATTCAGAAAGGAAAGTCTGATATCATCGCCAACGGACACGACGCATTGGTTAGTGAGAGTGCAGGGTCATTGAGAAGAGTAGGTGGCCAGGGTGACACTCTAGTTGGAGTAATGTCGACCTTTGTCAATTGGTCAAATAACTATATTAAAGGGGTGTGGGATCACTCGAACGAAATAAATCAGGAGGATGCAAATTTGCTAGCAATTTACTCTGCGTCTTCTCTTGTTAGAGTAGCCAGCAATAAAGCATTCAAAAAATATGGGAGATCGATGCAAACATCAAACGTACACGAATTTCTCCCCGATGCATACCACGAGTTATTTGAAACAAACAGCCGGTTGTGATTTGCTGTGATCGTAGATTAGCTATCTAAGTTGCTGCAGATGCTATAGTGACTGTAACAGATACTATGATTGATCTAAGTTGAAAGTCAGGGAGATTTGAAAGTAATAAGTTGGGTTTGGGCGACAAACTTGATCTAGGGTGGGAAAACTGCAACAAGAACAAAAATTTCGTTTGAAAAGCAGTTATGAATAATTTGCAAGGCTATTCAAATCGCACATCCAAATTGAAGCTTCAAGCGTAGTTCAACAACAAATTGAGTTTGGGTGTGTGAGGCTACGAAGGTGCATAATTTGCAACCATTTGCTTCTGCTACTTATACATAAAAAGGATACAAAATGCCTTCCTTTGGCGTACTTCCCAGCCTATCATAATCCAGAAAGTTGTCTAGACGAATCGAATTGTATAACTAATGTTAAAAGTGCTACATGTGCAATGTCCAATGTGTTATGTCTACATATATGTTTCCCATGGAATATGCGGACGATGTGTGTGGTTGGATCTTGACTGATGAGATGTGTACTTCGAAACAATAATCCTGTGCAGATTACACAGTCACCTCATCGCCCAACGTCTTTGAATTTATGATTCTAGTCAACAACCCCAGCATTGTGTAGTACTAGTATGTAGTCGTTTCTCCGGAAGTTACATTGATCATCGTTTACAGAACGGACTAATGGGTTTCTGGTCAAAATGAACATCAGAGACAGGTAACTAGTTTCTGACTATGGAATAGAGTCTAAAGTATGCACAGCATGCGTCTTTCAGTAGGCCATCTAGCAGGGATATAAACAACACGAACCTCAAGTTCTGAGCATCGTCTGCAGTGTACTTCTACAACTCTATAGTGCTGCTCATGACCAGAAACCTAGTCTTCATTGAATGATTCGTCATAGTTAGATCCTCGGCATTACCGCAATGGTACCGCCATCTGGCGGTACCAGTAGCGAGAAATGGGGCCCTGATGGTGGCAACTCTCGCACCAACACCTTGTACGAAGAACCCCCCCTCTTCTTCCCCACTGTGTGACCCATTTCCTGCACTCGGGATAATCCGGGGAATCGACACTACCTCTTTATATAGAAACCTCGGCCCCACGTATTCATCATCAACTTATCTTCTTCTTTGAACAATATGGAAGCTAGTTGTGGGCCGTCAAACGCTTTACAGAACTTGAGCAAGCACAGTCAACGGGACAACTCCTTACAACACGAATTTTCTCGTGGTGGGGTACCTCATGCTGCCCAGTTTAAGCAATCACAGGCTATTGACGGTAATTTGAATCAAGATTTCCAAAGCTTCACCAATAATGATTTTGCCAACAGTTTTATGAACCAGTTCAATCCCCAGCAGTTTAAAGCACAATTAAACCAGCCGTCAATTCAACAAAACCATCTTCGAGACCAGTTTTTGCAACAAAACCAGAATCTTCAGTATCAGCAGCAACATGTCCAAAATCGTCCACAAAACCAAGCATGGATTAATGATTTTTCCAGTATGTCATTGAATCAAACTCAAAATATGCCCCAACAAACGAATCACGGGCCCCAATTTAACCAATATAATCAGTTTTACCAACCAGGCATGGCATTACGAGGTGCCACCCCCATGATGCCCCAAGCAGAAAGCATGACGGAACATAAACAAATTCACAAGTTTGACCAGTCGATTGACGACCAGTTTGCTTTAGTAGAGCAAGAGTTGAATGCTCAAGAAGAACAAACCACAGTGGAGAAAGACCAGCATGATCATGATCAATTTGCGAAAACTGCTCGCGACATTGAAACTACCATGAAAAAAGCAGCATCAGAAAACCATGAGTTGGAAGAAAAGTTCCAGAATTCCGATTTTTTAAAGTTGATGCAGTCCATATCAACGAGAAATGTAGAATTGGAAGGTGATAAGCTAGTTGATGCCAAGACAAAACAGGACATTCGAGAAAAGTCGCAAGATCCCGAACCTGGACAGCCTATTGTAACACCAACAATAAATGGCCCCCTGCCAACATATCACCATCCCCCCTTCGATTCTGCACAACCACCAATGCCACCACAACCACAAGAACGGCGACCAGAGCATGCAAACAAACTCGCAGATCCGCTTGCGCATATCGCAGACGGAGCATTACCTGACATCAACGATCCCTTGATGATGGCACAGATCATCAGTGGAGGACAAGTTAGGAGGAACGACTGGTTAAATGCCGACACTGAGTGGTTGGACTCACCCAGTGCCCTGAAACCACAGCCTAGACAAAGAAGATCGATTTTGACAGAACACGAACAACAGGTATTTGACGACTATAGACATGACGATGATTTTCATTAAATCATCCTGTGATTATTATAGAACCATATAATGAGTGGACGAAGTATGAAACATGAATGTAATGGTTACTACGTAACAAACATGGTGCTGCTTAGGTTGCTGTGGAACCAGCGGATCTGTAGATGGTAATAGGGGTTTAATCGATAATCCGTAGAGATCAATACAGAGAGTAACTTTTGCCAGACTTTGAAACGACATGACTGGACTAGAAATGACAATGCACGGATTAACATAGTTACGAATTCACAATGGTCAGATTACGAAATGACAATGGTCAGATTACGACATGACAATAGACAGACTACGAACGACAATAACCAGGCTAGGAAATGACAATAACCAGAATACAAATGAAATGGCAACAACAAAATGAAACTTGATGAAACTGAAGAGTGTCAATGAAAATGTACTATATTCAACATTGAACATTCAAACCAAATCTTTACTGTAGAGACTGGGCACTGAGAGCCACCGAAGATACAAGAAATAGTACAAGTATGCAACAGATAAGAGAATGAAATTCTTACTTTGGGACTCCTATGATTGGCGATCGGACTATTTCCCAAGGGATAATCGGAGGATTTCCAGGGATAAATTTACCAGTCTTGTTGTCCTCTGTCATCCTTGTGTTGACAATGTTGCCAATGTACAGTAACGGGTGTCTTTATGTAGTATGACAGCGATATGTACGATGCATCAAATATTACGAATGGTGATAACCTGATAACAGTATCAATTACGTAGATGGTAAGAAAAAGGGCAAAAGTGCATTATGTTGCTTGAATCGAAAGAGAGATCGAACGCATCGACAAGGTAGCTACCGGTATTGTGGAATAGGAAGCCCTTCAGATAACATGGGATCCAAGACTTCACACGAGGTTAATTCCTAATGCGTAAAGATAAAAGAAACGCAACAATTATTACCACCTCATCAAATCCAACAATTTCCGACCGGGCACTCACGGATCTAGATGCGGTTGATCCTCAGGTTTGGGCCACACCGTTGTATCGTACGGAAATTTATCTTCAAGCCTGGAACAACAAAGTATGCATTGGATCATATTAGTGTAACCGTACATTTGATAGATAAGCCGGGCCCAGCAGTCCGTAACATTAACCGATAACCACGCGGAAACCAACGGTTTAAGGGTGAGATGAGTGCATTGACAACCGGATTACGTCATACCTGATTAATCCCCTGTATAACGGTTAAGAATTTTATTGTCACATTGTGCTCCGAAAACAAGAAAAAAGTCCGAAACAGTCATGGTGACATCATCAAACCTTAAGGGAAAAACTTTTTTCACATCACCAGAACTTTTCTAGTGCGATTGCATCACCATGCACCATTCCACCTGCCAAATACTGTACCAGATCGAGTCGGGAAAAAATATGACGAAAGCGTGTATTTACAATGTTTCATAATATTGAAGCAGAAAACATCGCAATCCTTGATCGGACTATGCGTATATAAAGGCGGCCGATTCCCTTCCATGTCGGGAACTTACTCTACACATTAAACATGACACAAACTAATATTCCATACACTGTTGAAAACCCATTCAGAATCGCCATCATCGGTTCTGGAAATTGGGGGACGGCTGTGGCGAAGATTGTTGCTGAAAACTGTGCTGCTCACAATGATATCTTCCACAAAGAAGTGCAAATGTGGGTTCATCAAGAACAAAATGAAGGTGAAACCCTCACCGACGTGATCAATTCTCGTCACGAAAACATCAAATACTTACCAGGAATAAAGTTGCCATCCAACTTGATTGCTAACCCAGATATGGTGGATGCCGTCAAAGATGCTGACTTGTTGGTGTTTAACATTCCTCACCAATTCTTGCCTAGTGTTTGCAAACAATTGGTCGGTAAGGTTGATCCTCACGTCAGAGCCATTTCCTGTTTGAAAGGACTAGAAGTTGGTCCTCAAGGTTGTAAATTATTATCACAATCCATCACCGACACCTTGGGCATCCATTGTGGTGTTTTGTCTGGTGCCAATATTGCTACCGAAGTCGCTCTGGAAAAATGGTCAGAAACCTCGGTTGCTTACGTCAAACCTAAGGACTTCAGAGGCCAAGGGAGAGATATTGACGAACATATCTTGAAGAATGCTTTCCACACCCCATATTTCCATGTTAACGTTATTGAAGATGTTGCCGGTGCTTCTATTGCTGGTGCTCTCAAAAACGTTGTTGCTATCGCCGCTGGATTCGTCGAAGGAGCAGGATGGGGTGACAACGCTAAGGCCGCTGTCATGAGAATTGGGATCAAGGAAATTATTCGTTTCAGTACATACTACAAGACTTTTGGCATCCATGTGCAAACCCCACCAAACTCAACTACATTCACCGAAGAATCCGCTGGTGTTGCTGATTTGATCACCACCTGTTCGGGGGGTAGAAATGTTAGAGTTGCTAAATACATGATTGAGAACGGAGTCGATGCTTGGGAAGCAGAAAAAGTTCTTCTTAACGGTCAATCTTCTCAAGGGATTTTGACTGCGAAAGAAGTCCACGAGCTTTTGGTCAGCTACGACTTGAGACGCGAGTTCCCATTGTTCGAAGCTACCTACAGCGTCATCTACGAAAACATGGACGTCAACGACTTCCCAGACATCTTGAGCAGCAACGGGGGCTACTACTAAGCCAAACAAATACATTGTACACTAGGATTTTTATAGACGTTATACATATAGATTATACACAGTTTCATTTATCGCATCGCACAAGAATTCTGTACACAACCCAGTGGTTTATAGCTAAAATTGGAAACATGGTTCAGCTGCACCAGCAAGCTTTAACCACCATCGTCACTCCGAGAACGATATTTTTTTGACGATTCAAAAATTACCCCTTTCTTTGATCCCAATACAACAATTGAACCGATCTTTCGGCCCCAGCGCACTTTCAATGGCCATGTTCGCGTATCCTCTAGTTCTACAGCCACGTAATCACAAGAAGCATACCGTATTTGTTCCTGTATTTAATATGATCTCACCTAAAGAACTGAACTTGCAAATGGATTCAGGTATGTTTCGGACATAGATGTTTGCCATGAAGCACCTTAGTTGCTTTAGCACCCGTACTTCTGATCACAAGTGTCGCGTCTCACGAACTTGTCCGTTTGCACCGTTTGCACTGAAAATCAATCATTTTCCATTTCCACCTGCAGATAATCAGGGCCCTTTTAAGTATAGGGAAATATCACAATACAATCATCTTATCACAACAGCCCTAAACCACAACGATGAGTTCGAACTGGGCGCTGTTTACCGGTGGCGGAGGTGCTGCTGCACAAATTCGCGACTTTGCGTCTACCAAAATCCGGATGCTCAACGATATTTCCCTGCAACTCCTTCAATGGTATAAGAGACAATCCAAGGCAAGACAGATGTTGATAATTGCTGGGCTTGCAGTAACTTTTGTGATATTTTTGGTAGCGATCTGGTTCCGAGCATATCTTATTGCGCTAATGGTCAAGTTGTCAGACGATTGGAAAAAGTTCACGTTTGGTAAGTTCATACTATTTGCCTTGATCTTCATGGTGGGATTCCCTCCAATACTAGGATTCAGTGCGTTGAGCATGCTTTGCGGGATGGTTTATGGATTTCCCTACGGTTGGCCATTATTGGCGTCGGCATCAGTTTCCGGGTCGTTCTGCTCGTTTCTCTTGTTTCGTTATATTCTTCATGAAAGGGCAGTTCATCTTATTAACAGTAACGAAAACTTCAGGGCATTTGCAGAAATATTGAGAGACGACAATTCTCTTTTCTTGCTCTGTCTTATTCGGTTATGTCCGTTGCCATATTCGCTATCTAACGGAGCATTGGCTGCGATTCCTGAACTCTCTGCTCTTACTTACTTTCTGGCATCGGTGATTACATCGCCAAAATTGCTTATCCACTTGTTTGTGGGCAACAAAATCAAGGAATTGGGCGATGACACAAGGTCTCATACTAGCAAACTTGTGGATGTTGTCAGTATTTTGATCACGGCCGTTGCTGCGTCCATCACCACATACATCATCTACAGTAAAATGCAGCGAAAGCTACAAATATTCCATATGCAACAGAATAATGAAGATAACTACGAGGCGATGATTTTCGGAAATTTTGATGACGATTCAGAATCAGGAAATATCGAGTTGAATAGCCAGGAATTCGACGTTGATAACGTTATCATGGACGACCACGAAATCCAGAAAAACACATCGAACGCAAACAACAATATAGATTTACAAGACTTTGATATCGCGTCGGAGGATGAGATGGAACCGTCTACAAATCGCCTGGACTATTGAGTTTTTCTTTCTTACATTTGATAGACTTTTCTGTTGTATAGTAATTTATTCGTATTATAGAAACGTATACAAATTAGGGATTAAGTCTACTAATACAAAATACAATCCTGCTCTATTACATTTACAATGTGCCATTTTAGTCCAAGAACAATACCCTAGTTCTTCTCTTTTCAATTCTGTCTTGACTGTTCAAGCCCCTGACGTGCCCCAACGAATCAGTATACCCTTGGTTCTCCTTGATAATACTTGATGCATCTCTTTCACAAAAGATGTTGCCGTTGATCAGATAATAGTCCGTCTTGATAAGGGTATGACACTTTTGACATTTCAAGCATTGCGAGTGCCATTTTTGTTCCACTTCATTTTCGATGCACTCACCTTCGATTCCCTTTGAACATGCCTCACAAATTGTGTTGTTTAGCAAGTGATAATGGTGATGACAATATGGAAAATTGTCCCAAGCATAGCATTGAACATGCTTATTGAAGCTAATATCACAGCCATCATAAGAGCATGCGAAACAACTCCTATGCCATTGACCAGATAATTCACCAGTTTTGGAAAAAATGGCTTTTTGTGGACCTTTAGAATTTGGGAGTACTGAGAAGTTACAAGAACGACATGGACCTTCTCCTGGAGGATAGAAGTTTTGTTCCTCGATAGCTTGAGGATTTTGATCGGAGAATTCTTGGTTCATAAATTGGGATGGTGACCCATCAGCATCACTTATTGTGAAATTTATCCCTTCCAACTCAGCCTCTACTTCATGATTTTTAGGACTCAATGGCTTGACACTGTCATTGAAGCTGTGATTTGACCGAGGTGAATCAAAGTTCTCATTTTCGATATGGATTCTTGGGGTCTGAACATTGTCAGAAATAGCATCGGAGAACTTGACAGTCTTGATTGACCTTGAATCGTCCTCCGTTTGACCTATCACATTCCGTCCACTCTTATCATCTCCGAGATGAGAATGGCGAACAAATAATGGCTCGACCGTATCAAAAGACGCTTCCGAGGAGATATCAGCAAAGTCGTCGGCACCAACAGTAGTTGATCCTTCGCCATGTTGATCATTCTCGTCGACTGGATATGGAGTTCTATCGTTGACGGGCTCCGCATCATGTGCATCTGATTTAAGTGAATCTGCCGTTCTCGAAATAAAACTCAGTCTAGGGCTATCCACTGCTGGTTCATCCCCGTTTATTTCAATTGAAGGAACTACAAATTCAATAGGAGCCACTGAAACAAAGTCGTGACTGGAATCATACGATGCCTCATTGTGACTCGGTTCTATATTCTTTCCATCAGTTGTAGGAAAGACTGTTGAGTTTTGTTGGACTGAAGGCGAATCTATGGCCAAGTCTTTCCCAGCATTAATTTTCAACGTTTCCAATTGAGTTTTTAATTCTTGTTCCACTTCATTATCGTCATTTGAATATGCCGAATCTTTAGACAAAATTGAACTTACCATTGTCATCGCACTGTACCGTTCCTTGTGGTTGTCAGAACCAGTCTTAGTGTTCAAGAATTTTTGGTAATCTGTATTGAGAGTCTCTGTCTGCTCAAGCTGTTTCGATTGAAATTGTTTGAATAAATTTTCTGGTTTACTTGAAATTTCATTTCCATATGAGAATCTCTCTTCGGTAGGATATGGAACCTCGATCGGTTGCTTGAAATCATAGTCTGAATCTGATTGAATCGATGTGTTCAGATTGTGGCTGTGAACATCTTGAGTCAAACCAGCTAATGCCGAGGTTAACTGATCGGATGACTTGTTTCTAGAAGAAACGGATTTCTTTCTTGGATCAAATTGTTCTTGCGATTGTGGTGCAGTCA
Organism: Suzukiozyma manassasensis; assembly: GCA_030569175.1. Taxonomy (NCBI): domain Eukaryota; kingdom Fungi; phylum Ascomycota; class Pichiomycetes; order Serinales; family Debaryomycetaceae; genus Suzukiozyma; species Suzukiozyma manassasensis. The sequence continues at coordinate 604,005 of JAJMKC010000006.1, read as the reverse complement.
GTTTCTTTCTTGGATCGTACTGTTCCTGGAACAGGGGCGAAATTGACTTCTTTCTAGGATCGAATTGTTCTTGCAGTTGGGAGGAAATTGATTTCTTCCTTGGGTCGAATTGTTCTTGTGAGTGTACGGACCTATTTCTCAATCTATAACGATGGTTTGAATCTGATGATGCAGAGCCAAATGATGTATCGTGTGAGTTCTTTCGGGACTCAGAACGGCTAGGAACTTGAAATCCACTCACTTGTGGTTCTTCCGCAATATGTTGAAAAGACTCATCATATGAACCTGAGTGCATAGGATGGGCATGATTTACAGAACCGGATCGTACCAGGCTAAAATCCGTGCCTTCGTTTGCATGATTGTTCTGGCTGAAACGGTCGCCTGAAGAATCAGTATGGAACAGAAACTTCGAGTCTGAACGATGGTGCGATGGATAATGTGAAATTATCGGAGCTGAGGGCTTTCCCGGAAGAGAGCTTTGCTCGTGTGAAATACTTAACGGAGTTGTAGCTTCCAGTCCCGATACTCGAGGATCAACAAACAAGCTGTCTGACATGGCTAAGTGATGTTTCTCTGAGCCATTGGAACTTGATGGTTGCGAACCCACCGAATGATGTGAATAATTCTGAAACGATGAATCGGTTGGTGAAATCGCCTGGTCTCTAGAAACCGACATACTGGACCCATTATGCCCATGGGAAGCATTTGGAAGATTCAGGCACGAAGAATAGTTCTTACCATACGGCGATGTATGGGACGAAAAGGATGGATTCGATGCACTGCGCTTGCCATTATGACCACCGTACGGGAAAGATCTGCTCAATGGCGACGGAAGTGAATTATTTACCGACGAACTCGATTGGTTGTTTTGGAGGTGTGGTGGTGTAGGCCGGTTCCTCGAGGAAACAGAGTGTTGGCTAGAAGCGGCACGGTCAAACGAGTCTTTTGATCTGGCAAACTTGTCTGGCGCTACTCTCGTTCTGGAAGCGGCATCGTTCAATCTCTCGTCTTTCTCCAGTTTGTAGATATCAAACCCTGCTCGCTCGTAAACCCCTCGGTATTTGTAGTCGATGTTGAACGGAGGAAACGCTGAATCCTGAACTATCGGCGACGATTGCGTGTGATAGAACTTGGGAATCCCCTGGAGTTTCGACATCGTCTGTTGGGATACTGGGGATTTCTGTCGTGAACACTGAAAACTTAGCGATTAATTTTTATAACTAACGCGCAACACTAAAATCAAAACTTACATCTTGCATACACTAAGAATCGATTTGTGTAGCGAATTACGGGAGCCATTGTCGCTGTGAAATGTTCGGGGCGACGACGACGTAGTTGACGTGGTGATCAACGAGGTTGACTGCCCGTACTTGGTAGTCAATGTGATCACATCAACGTTGGGTGAATGTTGCGCCGTGAATCTCACCAACCTTTTGCCCACATCTACTGTGAAAATTAAGAACTCCTATACAAAATGGTGCATACATCAGTGCGTAAGCGATAAAATACTTTACTGCCACATATCCACCGATAACAATTTGTTACTACCATCGATTACGTCTCATGCCGTAGACACCAATCATGGTGCCACTACTGTTGCTTATGTTTGTTGGTGTTGAAGATGGTTTGATGAATAAGGTGATTTGTTCCCATCTCGGGTATTTTGCATCAAGATGACGCGCGAGAGGTTTGTGCCACACCGTGTTGAAACGGAAAAACATCGTACAGGCATATAACGGCTCTAGCTGTCGACTACCAATTGCGGCGGTGTATTGTTGACTCACGTGGAACCGGTCGGGCGATGTTGCACTTGGGCCAGACGGTTTGCGGCGTAGTGCTGAGTTGGAGCAAGACATCGATTTTCGCGTTTGGGGCTTATTCGATGAACAGGAATGGGAACGCGCTTGCGTCCGCTTCAGGTGGAACCGTTGTGTGTGCTTGTGGGCCCATGATGATTAGGTTGTAGAACAAGGAACAAGAAAGCGAAGATAACTGCAGCGTCACTTGTGCTGCAGTGTATAGTAGTTTCTCGGTTAGGCACAAGAGAACTAAATCTAGGGTAAAAAAAATATAACCGACCTCGGTGAGGATCGAACTCACGATCTTGAGATTAACAGTCTCACGCCTTAACCAGCTTGGCCACGAAGTCATTTTGTTATGGTGGGAACTTTCGCATAATAAACAGTTGTTGAATATAAATGCTTTGAGACACAACTAAATGCCCCAAAACCTGGTTATCCGTCCCGGTAAGGGGATCTCAGAATCATCCTTGCTTATTTGGGATTGCCAAGTGTGTGGCGAATAAACAGTATGCATAGTTTAGGGAAGGGGTTCTTTTCAATACAACATTTCCAAAACTTGTGCAACTTTTGAAAAAATCAAGTTCAGGAACTGCGCTAAAGTTGAACGTTTAGATGCTTTCCAGCCAGTACGAATACTTCCAAACTGAACCAGTCAAACTTCTACGAATGTCAACACACGTAACGCTTTAGTTTGCCAACTTCGTCGTTCTTACCCTCTACCTTACGTTAAGGTATCTGAACGCCACCGTCACTGTTTTCCAACGCTGAAAATCACAAAACACACTATTGACCCCAAAATAGCTATTCAGCTAGTCAAAATCATCATTATCGACCCAGCAGGCTCGAATAGCTTGAAATTAAATTAGTTCAGGTTCGACTCCACGTGACGATAATTTATTTATGAAAAGGCCCCCACAAACTCATCTTGATAAATCTCGAGGGACTGGTGAATGAACAACCTTTACACGGCACTTACGTTGTCGTTAGTCAACAGGAACCGGTTTGTCATCACAACCAACGATCAAAAGCAACTAATATCTAATTTCCAGGCTGTGATTCTACAAGAACAATGCGACATAGACCACGGCGATATTACTGTGATTGATTTGACAGACTATGTGGATAAGACTATGACAGATCTTGTTTTGGATATCTCGTCGTACTATGACGGTGTCTACACGTTCAAACTGATGGTAATATGGAAAAATTTGCAATTGGTGTCTTCTTCATTTCAACGACAACTCTACGAGTTGATCCTAAAAATCGACAATTTCGATACCAACGGGTCCAAGGGGAACACCTACTCACAAGTGGACGACTTACAAATTGAAAGACCAGAGCTCTTTATCATTATACCTGTTTTACAGGAAGCCTTGTACTCGACAAAAATTTTTCAATACTTGAAAGAACGGTTTTCCTTCCTGATATACTACAATTATACTTCATTGGAAGATATGATGGCGGAGGCTCAGTTGATTGAGAAATTCCCAATGGAAGCACCGCAACCAATAGTGTCATACATTCAGTATATCCAGATCCTACGAGCGATTCGGCCACGGGTGTTCATGTCTCCAGACATAAAGAGGTATATTTACTCGTTGGTAGTATTCACCCGGCTGCATAGATTGTGCTCATTTGCGCCAAAACAAACAAGAATGTCTACGAGGTCAATAGACGAGATTAGGGACCTTTCCATTGCATTAACATTGTGGATGAACTTCCTGAACCCTGGCAAGTATTTCGTTACTCCTGATACTGTCAAGATTGCCATGAGAAGAATAGGGTACTGGCTAGTGGACTGGGAATACAACCACATGTTCCGATATAAGTCTCCTGATGACGCAACAGAAATGGAAAAACGGTTACAAATTAGTATCCTTGTAGGAGACTGGTATGGAAGTGACTATAGTTTAGTTGAGAAATACGTCAAGATGTTCCACTCGAAGTCATCTAAGTCGTCTCCTACGGGGTATACCAACAAGATCATCGATGATGTTTTGAAACAGGTCAGGCCACCAATGTAGAAGATAACAACTACAGAAGAGATGTGTCAGGAGGACAATTGGCTTGGAAAAAGTGAAATGGCCTTGGAAGAAGCGTTAATAGAGCGAGAGCATCAATTTGAAACGATCTACAAGGCACTGTATCACCACGAACAACCACTGTAGTTACTACAGCCATGGCCTAGAGAGTCAACCCAGGA